>PVJX010039608.1:0-15659 GCA_004027295.1 Dolichotis patagonum
TTCAGTTTCCATGTGTTTGTAGGTTTTTTGCAATTTCTTTTATCATTAATTTTTAGTTTCACAGCACTATGATCTGATAACATGCATGGGATAATTTCAATTCTTTTGCATTTACTTAAATATGTTCTGTGGGCTAGTATATGGTCTATTTTAGAGAATGTCCCATGTACTGCTGAGAAGAAGGTGTATTCTGATGTTGATATCATTTGGGCTGTCCCCTTCTTTTTCATTTATCCCTATTAATCTTATGTTATTTTTATTTGCATCATCTTGCAGCTGTTGAATTGTTATTCCCTGATTCTTTGTTATTTTTAAAAGATCTTTCCTTTCCTGTTCACTAGCTGCAATCTTATCTTCAAGGTCTGAAATTCTATCTTCACTTTTGTTGAGGCGGTTTGGCAGCTTTCAATAGAATTTTTGATTTCCTGTATATCTCTTTGAATCTGCTTTATGTATGCTGTTTGTTTCTTGTAGTGTTCATTCTGGGATTCTATCTGTTTGCTTTGTTCCTCTAATTTTTTTAGCTGTGTCTTCACTAAATGTGTTCACTATTTCTTTCACTACTTTTATCATTTCTTCTTTTACCTGGGCAATTATTTCTGATTTGAATTTCTCCATAGCTTCCCCTAGTTGCTTCTTTATTTCAGTTGATATCATTTCAGTCATTTTAGATGTATGGGTTCTATTTTCTTCTATGTACATGGCTCCTAGGCTTTCTTGAGTTGGGCTGGAGATTTGAGCCTGTCTTTTGGTCTTTCCTTTTGTCATTTTTCTTTATTTCCTTGGTTTGAGTGGTATTCCAAAGCTTCCTCTGGGTATTGGTGTATCACTTCCTGCACTCTCAGCTCCTGGAGCAGTCTCAGCTCTCCTGCAGGCTCTTGGATCCCTAAATTGAGAGGCAGAAGCTGGGTGTGGAGAACTGGGGCCAGTGGAACCCCCAGGGCACAATCTCCTGTCCTAGGGGGATAGATATGAACTCAATCACTGGCAGTGCTGGTCTTAAACTCTCCCCAGGCCAGTCCAAATGAGCCTAGAGTCCTCCTGCATGGTCTCCGCTTCCTGAACTGAAAGAAGGCCACTGGGTGTGGTGGACTGAGGCCCTGGAATCTGTTGGGCCATTCCAGCATCCCTGTTAGCTCCCCAGAAACTCAAATGCCAGGAGCATAGGTCTCCAACTCTCCCCGGGGCACCGGGACTCACCTCGGGCAATCACCACTCCCCTGAAGGCTCCTGGCTCCCTAAATTGAGAGGTGGAAGCTGGGTGTGGAGAACTGGGGCTGGTGCAACCCTAGGGGCACAATCCCCTGTCCTCTATTCGGCAAGAAATTTAAGGAAGATTTAATTCCAACACTCTTAAAATTCTTCAAAGAAATTGAAATGGAAACAATTCTCTCTAACTCATTCCTGGAAGCAAGTATTACCCTAATACTAAAACCAGAGAAAGACCCAACCAAAAAAGAGAACTGCAGGCCAATCTCCCTAATGAACATAGATGCAAAAATTCTCAATAAAATACTGGTAAACAAAAGGTAGCAAATCATCAAGAAGATCGTATACCACGACCAAGTAAGATTCATCCCAGCAATGCAGGAACGGTTCGACATACACAAATCAATAAATGTAATATATCATATCAATTGAGCCAAAGATAAGAATCATTTGATCATTTCAATTGATGCACAAAAAGTTTCTGATAATGTCTCATCCATAAGAACCCCACAGAAAATCGGAATAGATGGTCTCTACTTCAATCTGATAAAAGCCATCCATGACAAACCAACAGCCAGCATCATATTAAATGGTCAAAAACTGAAAGCTTTTACTCTAAAATCAGGAACAAGACAAAGATGTCCATTATTACCATTTCTATTCAATGTAATGCTGGAAATATTAGCCAAAGCAATTAGACAAGAGAGAGAGAGAGAAATAAAAGGAATAAGGATAGGAAAATAAGTTAAATTATCATTATTTGCAGATGACATGATACACTACATAAAAGACCCCCAAATCTCCACTGAAAGACTTTTAGTATAATAACCAAATTCAGTAATGTAACTGGATACAAAGGAAAATAAATAGCATTCCTCTATACAAACAACAAATACACTGACAGAGAAATGAGAGAAGCCACATCCTTCACAATAGCATCCAAAAAAATGAAATACTTAGGAAATGATCTAACAAAGGAAGTAAAAGATCTATTCAGGGAAAATTACAATACTCTGAAAAAAGAAATTGAAGGAGATCTCAGAAAATGGAAAGCCATTCCCCCTCCCTTTTTTTTTGACATTCTTTATTCATGGATAGGAACAACAAACATTGTGAAAATGACCATTTCCCCAAAATTGTTATACAGATTTAATGCAATTCCAATCAAAATACCATTAACATATCTCACAGATCTAGAGAAATCATTCCTAAAATTCATCTGGAACAAGAAGAGACCTAGAATAGCAAAGGCAATTCTGGGCAACAAAGGTAAGGCAGGAGGTATCACAATCCCTGACTTGAAGTTATACTACAAAGCTACTGTAATAAAATCAGCATGGTACTGGAACAAAAACAAACCTGAAGATCAATGGGATAGATTAGAAGATACAACTACAAACACACTCAGCCACCTTATCTTTGACAAAGGGGCCAAACACATTCACTGGAAGAAAGATAGTCTCTTCAATAAATGGTGCTGGGAAAACTGGCTTTTCATATGCCAAAAACTAAAACCAGACCCATGCCTATCACCATGCACTAAAGCCTGGCCCTTGGGGAAGAACAGCAGCTATCTATCTCCAGGGCTGAGGAATAGGGACAGAAAGATAGGATCAAGAGTCTGCGAATCACTGGAAGGAGCCATGCTCTCTCCTGGGGGCTTTTCAAAGCCATCAGAAGACTCAAAGCAGAGAGCAGGGAACTTGATCAGATTGAGAGGGACATTCTGGCTACAGGGTGGCAGAGAAGTCTCATAAAGCTGCCTAAGTTATTGGGCCAACAGCCAGGAAGAGGCTCCTGGGACGTCAGTGGCTCCTCTGGGCCTTGGTGCAGCCTCGGCCCTGCCCTCCAGGGTGGGTCTTGCCCTGGCCTTGGACAGCTCAGTCCACTTCTCATCCCCAATCCACCCAGTGCGTCCCCAGCCACCATAACCCTGCAGGCTGATGTGGGAAGCCGCCTGATCCGCCCATGCCATGAAACCAGCGCATGCCTATAATCCCAATAACCAGGGAAATTGAGGCAGAAAGACTGCAAATTCAAGCCTAGACAAGGTAATTTACGCTGTTCCTCAAAATAGGGAGATAGCTCAGTGCAAAGAACCTGAGTTCCACCCCCAGTACTGTGGGGAAGAGACCCTGCCCCAAGTGCCTGACGGTTTGGGGAGTTTGAAAGCAGACTGGAGTGTGTGTGAAGTTCATCTTGGGAGAGTTGGGACTGCCAGGCATTCCCAGAGGAGAAAGGAAAGGAGCCGACCCTGTGATGGCTTTAGAACTTGAGGACTCCCCAGTGCCAAATGTCATATGGCTCTCAGCAAGGGTCCCCCGTGCCCACATTCTCCAAAGCAGACCACATTGTATTTTTTATTCTTTAAAGTGTATGTTTTGCAGCTCTGTCTGGGAAGGGACGTGTATCCAGTATAGGGACTGGGAATGGGAAATGCCTGAATTTTGTGAGCTCGAGAACTTCATTAATTCCAATCACGACGTTTTCACAGGACCTCACCCCTCAAAAAAGGTCATAAAACAGACCACCATCACAGAACTTGGCATCTCTTGGCCCTTATTGTCTTTGAAAGGCGTGATGCTCTGGGTGCAGTGCAGTGATGCATGACTGTAATCCCAGCACGCTGGGAGGCTGAGGCAGGGGGATTGCAAGTTCAAGACAAGCCTAGGAAACTTAGTGAGATCCTGTTTCAAAATTTAAAAACTTAAAAAAGGGTAGGGAAGGGAAGGGAGGAAGAGAGGGAAGAAGGAAGAAAAAGAAAGGATGGCTGGGCAGGTGGCTGAGGAGAGGCTATAGGTTTTGAAAACCCTACGGGGAATTCTCTACTAAACAAAGCTGATGCTGAATCTTCCAACCCACAGGTCAGGGTTTCCCAGCTTAAAACCCATCTGTGCTCCTGGCAGTTTGAGATCCTAACTCTGCCTCCAGGGCTGTCTGGTGTAGCCACTGCCTGCCCACCCATCCTCGTGTCCTGCTCATGCAGAAACCTGTGCAGTCTGCAACCAGTCTCCAGCCCCTTGCACTCCCAGAGTCCTCCCTCCGCCGGCCTCCCCTGCACCCGTCAGGACTCCACCCTCCCAGAAACTACCAGGGACCTTCAGGAGGGGCTGTGCGGTGAAGGCCCTCTGGTAGCAGGACTTGGATTCAAATCCAGACTCAGCCACTTAACGGGAGGCATGACTTCCTCTCTCTGGGCCTTGGCTTCCCCTGGGCGGGTGTCAAACGTGGATAGTTGAGTTTCTCCTTCCTATGGTTGCCACGAGAACCAGATGGCGTTATCAGGGTACAGGGTTTTCACTTCTGGATTAGCTTCCATCAACATTAGCCATGTCTTTTTCTCTCCTCTTTCTTTCTCGTGGTGCTGGCCATTGAACCCAAGGACTGTGTACTGAGCTACACCCCGAGGACTTTTCATTTTTACTTTGAGACAGGGTCTTGGGAGATTTTCCAGACTGGCCCTGAAATTGTGATCCTCTTGCCTCAGCCCCCCAAGTAGCTGAGATTACAGGCCTGTCCCACTCTACACTGGCTTCATTTCTTTCTTTCCAGTCTGTTTTCTCTGATATTCTTCAAGCAGGTTCCCTCTCCTCAAAATCTGTGGCAATATCGAAGGCCCAGGAGACTCCTGATAAATATTTGCATGAAGATCAAAGTCAGAGTTGGAGCTGGAGCCATTCTGGGGCTGGGTAAACCTGGGCCAGTTATTTTACCTCCCAGGGCCTCAGCTTGCTCATCTGCACTGTGGACATCATGAGAATACCCCCCTGGTGGTGTCGGAGAGAGGCTGAGATGTGTTCATGCGTGTAAAGTGCTTGGCACAGAGTAGACACAATGTAAGTGTTACTTTTCTTACTTGATTATGAAAATCAGAGAACTGGGTGATTTATTCCTTTGCCCGTGCAGCTAGAAAGGTGGAACACCTTTCATTGCATAGAAGGCTTGGGGAGGACAGAAGGTGGGACTTGTGGTGAGTGCTGAGATGCCCGTAACCTGCACCCACCCCCCACCCCTCTCATCCCAGGCCCCCCAGCCTGTCACCATGGAGAACGGTGATTCGAGATTTTATTTTTCTAATCAGCAGACTGCGGGCATGCTATTTCACACGCCAACTGTTTAAGTGTATACCTAGTTACAGCTGACTGCCTCGGATGATTGGTTGAGGGGGTGAGTTCCCGTTTGTCCCCAATCAATCTGGAAGCTGAAAAGCAGTCAGAATATTCATTTTCCACTGTCAGGCCTGTGACCAGGGGTTGTTTATGATGGAGGGGCTGTTGAGCCCGAGTTTCCCAAGGGAAGGTGGAAGAGGCAGCTGCCTTCCTGGCAGGTACCCGGGGCAGGAGATGACAGAGGGGTGGGTGGAGTGTGTCCCGTTACCAGATGGGAGAAAGAATGTTGGTCAGAGGGGGCAGCTGGGGCTCAAGGCAGAGGAGCAGCTCTGGGCTCTCCATTGACCTCAAGGTCACATCCTAGACAGGGGTGCAGGCTGGCACTTCCTAAGCACCACTGTGAGAAGCACTTGGGAGGCGACGCCCAGGAAGATGGGCAAGAGCTAAAAGTGTGCATTCTTCCTGCGGCAAGCAAAGAGATGGCCCTATGACAAGATGGTGCTATTCAATCCCTCCTTCGTCTACCTCAGAACTGTTGGTTAGCACCTAACGTGAGCCAGGCATGGTTCTGATCCTTCACCAGTGCCAAACAACAGGAAGATGCAGCTCTGGCTTCCCAGGATGCCGCTGCCTGGGAGGCAGGAGGATCAGGCACACAAACAACCACATTAGCAGCAGTGGCAGTGATAGCAGGCCAAGAATGCCTGCTGCTGACCGGGCACGACGGCCGGGCTCCTTCACAGTCGCTTCATGCAACAGGTCCTATTTTTACCCTGGTTTGCAGATGGCCACCCTGAGGTCCAGAAAGATTTGGTCACTTGAATGAAGTTCATGCAGCTAGGAAGGAACCAAGATTGAAAGCGGTTCCATCTGACCCAAACCTCTGTGGGTGGCTCTGCCTTTCAAAATAACCGTGACGGCCAGTGTCCACTGCTGGGTTGGAATCAGAGAAAGTGAAATAGGGCATCATGCCACCTGCTGGGGTGTGGGTTGGGAGGGTCCTAGGCCATAACTGCGACCCTCCCACCCCCAGCACCCACCCTAGCATTGCACCTAGTAGGTGGTTGTGTTGGTTACTTTTCTCTTGTTGCTGAGACAAAATACCTAGTGCTCAAAATTAAGAAAGGAAGGATTTATTCAACTCTCAGTTTGTGGAGCTTTCAGTCCATACTTGTCTGGCTCCAAGGCAGGGTGACATGGCAGAGGGGCAATCATTGAAGGTGGCAGAAGACAGCAAAAGCAGAAAGAGCAAAAGGGGAGGAGAGGAGCACGAGAGAAGATGCTTTCTGTCCCTTATGTTGTATGTGGGCTACCCAGCCTAGGGTGGATATAGCACTCACACCCATAATCCCAGCATTGGACCATGAATCAGTCACAAATTCTAGAAGCCTGCCCCCATGACTGCATGAGGTTCTGGGGGACACCCAGACACAAACTATAACTGGTCAACACACACTTGCTGGTTGACCGAGTTCTTCGGAAGTCTTTCTGAGCACCACTGGGTGAGTTTCTGTCCCTTTCTCTACCTCTTACTTTATTTTTAATTTTTGAGATAGGATCTCACTTTATAGTGCAGCCTGGCTTTGAATTCACTATGCATCCCAGGTTGATCTCCAACTCTTAGTGATCTTCCTGCCTCAGCCTCCCAAGTTCTGGAATTACAGGCGTACACCACCAAATCCAGTTTGTCTCTTTCTCTAAGGTCATTTATAAAGCGCCATTTTATGTACTCAGTTCGTAGAGACTAAGAACTCCACTTTGTACAGGAGGAAACTGATCAGTGAGCAATGGAATCCAGACCTACACGCACGTACCCAGGGCTCTGAAGCCCACCTTCTTCCTCTCCACCCTGCAGCCTCCTCAAGCACTGGTTCAGGCTGGGATCCCAGGCCCCCAGCTCTGATGCCAACTCTCCCTCACATCCAAGGGGCAACTGTGCCCACTGGAGGTGCCTCCCCAGCGTGGGATAGCTGCGGGTTTCTGATTCCCAGAAGCCCTGTCCACTTTCCACAGGCAGAATGCAAGCTGGACCTGCTCTGTGCCCTGGAGCTGCTGTGTGCACACCCAAGTAGAGAAGATACTCAGTTTTCCTCTTTCCTCCTGTTCCTGACAACTCCGCCCTTGCCTAAATTTCACCTTTGGCTTGGGGGGGGGGGGGTCCAGTTCTCTCACCCAGCAAGGAACTGGGGCTACTTCAGCTGCAAACAGCTTTTAAGTGGTAAGATTTGTTTCTCTGTTTTGCTGTTTTGTTTCCTCCTGGGTGCTCTTCTCCCAGTGGAAGATCTCTTGTCTCTTCCCTCTGATTGCATCTCACCTAGAACTCAGCACATAGTAGACACATGAGAAATATAACTGATGACCCCCAGGCCTCCACTCACGCTGTGCCCTGTGACTGGAACCCCCTTGCCTCCCTTGTGTTTGACTGCTGTTTGCAAAGGCTCAAACCAATGCCCCAACCCCCTGCTCCTGGATGTCAGGGAAATCGCATTCATCGGGTTTCTCCTACATTCAGGAACCAGGTGGACATGGCTGGTCCTGAAAGGAGGACTCAGCACCCAGGCCAAGGTAACACAGGTTCAATCCTGCTTCCTGCCAGTTATGAGAGTGTGGACAAGTCACCTCCATCTCTCTGAGCCTCCACCAAAGGAAAGTGACAAGCGTACATGCCTTTCTTGGTTGTAGGGAGGATGAGAAGGTAATTAAGCAAAAGCATCTGGACCCGCTGGTACCTGGCAGACAGAAGATAGTGAATTCACTATGAAGATGCTCCGCTTGAGGTGGTTGAAATAAAAACATATGCTACCACTTACTGAGCTACTACTGCACCGTGGGCATCAGGCTAAGCGTACTATGTGTGCCATTCATTTAGCATTCATTGACTGCTTACTGTGTGCCAGGCACTGTTCTCAGCGCTTGCACTTCATCAGTCAGAGGAAAATGAAGTTTCAAATCATCCCCAAGGAGCTGGTGTCCTCATCGGGAGAGGCAGTCAGTGGGAAACAACAACAGCAAAACCAAACCTGTAAGTTCCACAGACTTGGAAGGTGTCGGACGCTGTGGGGAAAACACGCAGCTTGTTAGGAGAGGGAGCGACAGCTGGGTGGCCAGGGAAGGCCCAGGAAGATGGTGACATTGACCTCTATGCCCCCAGCACAAGGGACTCTGCGAAAAGCAGCAAGAGGAGCGGGTGTCCTGCAGCAGAAGTGTCTGCATCTGGGTGTGGGGGTGGGGGGTGAGCTGGGTGGACACATCAGCCGGAGACCCCCACTTAGAGATGGTGACACGAGGCTCAGCGAAGTTATCATCACGCATCAGGGTCACAACGCTGGTTGTCCCAGGGTTGAGGGACAACCCTGGCTGGTTACAAGTTCGAGCAAACTCTAAAACCTCTTGATGAGCAGACATGGTCCCCGATGGCAGACAGTGGAGGAGGCACTTCAGATGTGGCACTGACCTCTGCCTTGTGCCCTCCGAGGGACTCGGCACTGCATGCAAGGGAAAACGTCACCTTGTCCTCCGGGCTCGGCTCCTCTGCATTATGAAGCCAGTCTCAGAACATCTGCTAAACCAGGCCCCGGCCCGTTAAACCGCCGCCGAAAACGCATTGTTGCCTCCTTCAATACACAGCAATTACACAGCGTGTTTTGCTCATTAGCAGGAAATTGACACAGAGGCAATCCTGCTTTTGAAATTACCACTAATCTCACTGCACCTGCTTGGGAAGAAGGCAGTAGGAAAAACTAAAGTTGGTAATAACCATTTCATGATATTTTAAAAACAAACACTTCTAGAACTCCTTTAAAAATAGCTTCTGGGCTCCCAGGCTCCAGGCTGCCGTCTTATTGGAAGAGGAGTCCTTTGCGCGTGCTTTGGGCCACTGTTCCTCTCCGTCAGTGTCAGAAGTCTGAACGTCACCTGTGTGAAGGCCCAGAGGGGGAGCTGGAGGACAAGGCCAGCTTCCCCGAGCTAGAAGGGAGATGCTGAGATTGGCTCTGCTGTGAGGGACTTGGTGGCTTTTGATGAAGACTGTCACACCTGAGAGGCTTGGGGACAACCGACTGCCAGGTGGGGCTGATGCCTTCACAGCGTGTGCCCAGACTCAGAGAGAGGGTCACTTGGCCAAATCACTCGGCTCTCCCTGAAGCTGGCATTCGGCTTCCTCTGCCAACGCTTGCGGCTAGGACCCCGCCGCCCAGCTCCCCGCTTCTGTCTCAGGACAAGGGACCACTTGCCATGACTGCAGGCAGTAGGTGCTCGGTAAACACATCCTACAGAGGCTGCTGGGCATTCCTGAGAGCTTCTTTCACGGATACTTTTCAGGGCCCGGGCTCTGTCTCCCTCTGTAAGAAGCAGGATGACCTGGGATCAAGCTCTTCTCTGGCTGGGTGAATCTGGGCAAACGTCTGCACCTCTGAGTTTTGGCTTCCTGGTTTGGAAAGTCAGAGTATGTGTAAGAAGGATGTCTTAGGTTTGTCCACTTGCTGGCTGGTTGGCTCTTTAGCAAGGGGTCGAAAGTGCACGAGAAGTGAGTCCAGGGGCAGCAACCATTATTCTGGGGAGGAGGAGGGAGTGGTATTAAAGGCTGATATGAGTGGAAAGCTTCTCCATGTTCCCCAAAAGGCATCTACAACCCCAGAACTTAATGCAGTGATGGGCACGTTGTCATTTTTGGTAAAGACTTGCAAAGTGAGCATTTCCCTCATCTAGAAAGGGAGCATCCACCCTTGCCAAGTGCTGGATGCAGCAGGGATTAAACTCACAGCCCGGTCCCCCTGGAGTTGATTTTCCAGAGCACCACACAAGGAGTAGTTTACAACTTCCAGAAGAAACCTGAAACAAAGGTGTCAGGAGGGTGACTTCCCTCTGGAGCCATTGCAGGGGAATCTGTTCTATGTTCTAGCTTCCAGCATTTGCCAGCACTCCTTGGCATTCTGGCTTGGCACTGTAGCTCTCCAAGCTCTGCCAGTATCACGTGACCTTCCCTCTGGCTCTTCCCCTTTTTTAAAAAAATAAGGACACTCATCACTGGGTTAGGACCCAATTCCCAGCTTGATCACATCTATCTGCAAAGATCCAGTTCCCAAAAGGTCACATTCCTAGATTGAGGGTTTAAAAGTTGAATATATCTTTTCTGGGAAAGAGACAATTTGACCTACCACAAAAGGATCCAAGTAAACAAATATATATTGAGTATGTCAGAAGGCATCTTTGCCATGAGGGAAGTTAAGCAGGGTTTAGAGAGACTTCAAGTGATGGATGAGCAGAGAAGTCTTCTATCTGGAGATGACACTGACAGGAGAGAGCTGAATGAATGAGAGCACAAGCCCTGCAGTAAACCAGAGGAGAATGTCCAGGTTGAAAAAAATAAAGAGAGCACATGCAAAGGTCCTGAGGCTGGGCCACGCTTTGCATGTGAATAAGTAAAGGGAGGGAAGAGATGGAGCAGGGATATCCTTTTAAACAGGTTTTGGTCTTTGTCTCAGTCACTTTTCTCATCACGGAAACCCAATACCCAACTCACAATTCAAAGGAGGAGAGACTTATTTTGCCTCACACTTCCAGAAATTTTAGTCCATGATTGGCAGGCTCAAAGGTAGAAACAGGATGGTGCAAGGGGTTGGGTAGAGGAAGCTGCTCATGTCATGGTAGCCAGGAAGCAGAGAGAAGAAGGAACCAAAGGGGAGCTAGTGGACTCGTTCTCAGCCACACCCCAGTGCCCTGCGTCCACCCCAATGCACCCAGTGTGCATTCAGCTGTACATCAATGGTGGATTAACCTACCTGAGTATAGCGCCCCATACTCCAAGCACCTTTTGAAGGCTCCCTCTGAATCTATGTGTCTTTGGGGGACCCTGCAGACCCAAACTCTAACAGCCTCTGCAAGACATCACTTGGGGCCATCACGCTTCAAGACAGCAATGAGAAACCACTGGAAGCTGTGGACAGAGGGACCTCGCGGTGGCTTAGATTCTGCTCGCAAATGCAGGGAGACCAGGCTGTAGGGCCCAAGATGCAAGCAAGGCCACTCACGGAAGAGGAAGTGCTCCTCTGGCCTCTGAAGGTCATCGGAGTTTTGGTCTGGTGATTTGATTTAACCCATTCAACTCCCAGAGAAGAAACATCAGCCAGGGGGCAAATCACAATGGGAGCTGGAGGTGTGTCGATGCTGTGAGCTTTGCCAAAGGTCGAGCCTGCTTACAAAGCCCCGGAGTGATGGAAAATTACAGCAGCCTTTGATGAGAATAAATTCAGATCGTCATCTGCTGCCCGAGCACTCTGAGGCAGCAAGTCCTAGCCAGTGGGAGGCAGAATTGAAGGACACAGGCTCCCCACACTCAAAGGACTTGGGAGGAGAAGGAATGGTGCTCTGCACAGCACGAGGCCACGGTGAGCTCTAGGACAGACAGGCTTTCGGGAGGCCTTCCTGGAGGAGGTGACATCTGAGCTGGCTCCGAGGATGACTGGGACGTGGCAAGACGAGCTGTGGTGTGCGTGCGGGGCTGCCTGGTCATGGAGGAGGATCCTCGCAGAAGGATCCAGTTGCTGAAGTCCCATTCGCCTCAAGGCAACTGAAACCAGTGGGATGTTGAGAGTAGAGTCCGCTGGCCCTTTTCATTCCAAGGTGCTGAACTGGGCACCACGAATGAGACGTCCTGATCCCTGGGGCGGGAGCTGACTGCTGGGGTCCCAGCTGACGTGCAGCCATGTTGGGAGGCAAGAGGGCTTGAGTGCCGGGACAAGGAGAGTAGGCTTGCTCCTCCAGAACACGGGGAGCCACGGAGGGGGCTGGAGGGGACTGACGTGCTTGGGCCTGGAGAGAGATCACCATCAGGGCAGCCTGGATGAGGGAGGCCCAGGGCAAGCAGGAGGTTTGCATCCAAGGGAGGACCCGCAGGCGCCTGCCTGTGTCGGGCTCCTTGCTCCCCCTGTCCCTGTGTGAAGGGGAGGGAGGGGACAGAGCATCAGGGAAGCGACACTTGGCTGCAGGTCTGGGAAGGGATGAAGGGTTTCCATGGCAACCTTTGCTTGCATGTAGCCAAGGTAGCTATGCAAATCTCCCCGCTCCCATTCCTGTGGACCTCGAAGCTGGCATCCCAGGCAGCAGAGAGCCTGGTTTTAGAATGGGATGTGGTAGTAGTGAAGCGGGGAGGAAGGGGACTGGGGACAAAGCCATGCTTTCTGGAAAGGGAGTGCAGGTTACCTTGTCTCAGGCAACCTTCAACCTCTCCATATCTTTTCTCCAGACTCCTCCCTTCGCCTCCCAAGCCTGCCCTTCCCCATCGGCAGGCATCCTACACCATCTGGAAAATGGGCTTCCCTGGTGGCACCTCTGTCAGGTCTATTGTGAAAACCTGCAGCATTGCTGGCTCAGTGTCCCTCACAATGCCTGGCCCAGCATGGTGGTTATTGTTCTGCTTGGCACTGTGACTATTGGCATTGTGACTAAATCATGACCTTGAGACAGTCACCTCTCTCCTCCATCCTCCTCCATTTCTCCATCCTTCTGTGCCCTGTGAAGATGCTGGCCCTATTCCTAGGCCCCACAGATCCTCACCCTGATTATTACTGTTGTTTTCACTGCTGTCATCACTGTTGATGTCATTACTACTATTATTACAATCCCTGCTACTAAGAGGACGAGCCCTAGAAATATCCCCTGAAGAGGAGACTATGAAGCTGTCAGAGCGAAGCAGACAAGACAGTAGGACTTTCCTTCCTCTTTTTAGGATATAGGAAAAAGAGCTCATGGAAATCAAGCACTGAGTTATCCATATGTCAAGGCAGGATTGCTTCCGGGCAGTGTCACTTGCTAGGCAAATTAATGCTTCCATATATGCTTATCTTAGTGACTGATTGACCTAAATCTCTTGAGTTCTCATTCCAGGTCTGGGCTGGAAGCCCATTTCTATCCTACATGGTCCTAAATATAATAAGCATTTCCTAGTTCACACCCTGGTAAGACACGGTCCTTATTTCGTTAGGAAAATGTGTATATCCGAAGCAGGTTCTCCTCACACGTCATCTAGGTGACCTCCCCAGGTTGCCCAGCCCCAGCCCTAGCCAGGCTGATTGTGGAGTCCATGGAGAACACTCCCAGTGGTGGGGAGAGAGTGGAGAGGGGAGGAGAGGAAGTTGGGGGGGGCATTTCCGTCTTCTGAAACTTACACATCTCAGTCACTCACCTAGAGAGTTATTGACTATATTGCTGTTATTATCACCAGCGTTGTAAGCCCTATACTATTAAGGCAGAAACAGACTTCCTGTATTTTTTTCAATAGAAAACCTGGGTTTTTCTGCATTAGCTCCAGATTTTCTCTTTTTCACTCACTAATGCCCAAAAGAAGAAAATATAGTTTTTCCTAGGTACAAGACTACCAGACAGTGTCTAACCTGCTAGTATTCTCCCTTCCAACAATATCAATTAATCCTGCAACTTTTCTCCTGTTTTGTTATCATTAATTGAATTAAATGAGATAACATTTGCTGAGGACTTAGAACCAAGCTGGTATTGTTTATTGCCTAAAACTATCATGAGTAGGAACTCTGAGCATTGTTATGGATCCTCCCAATTAGGATTATTAATAACTTCCTTATTAGCAGAGTATGGTGGAATTTCTAAATCATTTTGGAACACATTTTCTCACGACATCATCAGGGTCTCAATTTTCCCATCAGACAAATGGGGGGTGGTGATGCGAAGCCCATGAGACCCTGGGAGGTCTCTGTCTTGAGACTGCCAGAAGCTGCCTCAGTTGAGAGAAAAAGTCAGCTCTGTCCTCCTACCTGTAGCCAGACCCCAGCCCTTCATCCCACATTCAAGGTGACTCCTTTTATGTCCTTTTTTTGCCCACACCAGTTCCACGTAAAGGAGAAGAATTTTAGAGTGGTGAGGTCCAAACTACGTCAGTACTGAGATAGTGAAGCACAGACTTGGTGGTAGTTCTTACAGCAGCCCTGAAACAATAATCCAGCCTTGCTAGACCTTAGTTTTCTGTGAAGTGGGAACAGTACAGTAGAAATCTTGTGCTTGGCTCAGAAGTTTTTATGCGATGATCCATACAAAACTCTTCGAAGTGTGACGAGCACAGGGGTGCCATGGTCAAGCAGGACCCCGGCTGACTGAATGTCTGCCATGGATGTCCCTGCCTATTCTGTCAGCCTCAGGAGCATTCAGACAGCTACCCGACTCTGGTCAGTGGCCCAGAGCCCTGTCTGCCTCTAGCACAGAGCACCACCCTAAAGAGTCCACTGAGTATTTGAGGGATTGCAGGGCAAGGACAAGAGAAGACTACAACACCTGCACAGAGGCACTTCAGTCACTCACAGAGTGACCTTCTGGGTGCCAGACACGCTGCATTAAATGCCAAGAGCAGCCTCCAGGGTCAACATCGCCATGCCAGCTCCCCAAGCCACAATGTCCTTGTCATAGTTACTTTCTCACTGCTGAGACAAAATACCTGATACCTACAGGTTTTAAAGGAGGAAAAGTTTCATTTTAGCTCAGTTTGTAGAGGTTTAAGTGCATAGCTGGCTGAATCCAAGGAAGGGCAGAATGGCAGAGAGGCATCACAGAGGAGAAACAGTCCATGGCAAGGTAGGCAGGAGGCAGCCAGCAGTCCACCTTCCTTTCCCTTTTACGTCATTGAGGCTACAAGCCTATTGGTTGGTGCCACCCACACCCACAGTGGTTCTCATTATCCTCTCCCAAAACTATGTTAAACCAATCAGTGGATTAATCTAGTTATCACACACCCTTAATCCATATTCACACACCCTGGATCCAGCCACCTCCAAAAACCCCCACCTATGAGGCTTTAGGAAATACCTAGATACAAGCCACAAGAGTCCTCATCCGCAAAACTGGAACGGTGACATTCCTACCTCACATAAACTGATGAAGATAACTAAGTGAGAAGTACTGTGGGTATTTTGTAATTATCTCACAATTGAGAAAAAGGTACAGAAAGATAAAATCACTAGCCCAACTGTGAAGCACTTCACCCAGGACTTGAAGGTATTTGGGCCTCAAACTTCTCAAATCTTCTCTCAGAACAGAAACCAGTTACCTTTTGCCTCCGGCAAAGACATAGGGTGCTTGGGTTGGAGTGGCCTTCCATCTCTGGCAAGTTAGGGGGATACCGATGAAACACTGACCCCATTTTACATGCTGCCAGTGATTAAGTGCAAAGGGAATGTGATTATGAAGCCAAGAGCCCCATGGAGTGTTTTCTACTACAGGCTGGGTACAAAGTGCTGCTGGGCAAAGTAGTCTCCCCAAGGGATGGTAAACCTGCCAGTGCTACTTCCATTTCTTATGCAACCCTGCATTGGCCACCCCCAC
>PVJX010039609.1:0-15658 GCA_004027295.1 Dolichotis patagonum
CTCACACATTCTGATTTCCAGGGCCTAGCTCTCACCTAGTTTCTGTGCACAGTCAGTTTTAATGACTTTCCTGTTTATTTCTAGTCAACTACAGAAGCCCCTGTGAAGCGAGCATCTCTGCTGGGTGATATGCATTTTCGAAGCCTCCGTACCAAACTGCTCCTCATGTCCCGCAATGAAGAAGCTACTAAACACCTCGAAGTAAGTTTTGGCTCTCTTTCTCCTGCTATATGGTCTTGTCCTCCTTCCTTCCTGCCCCATCCTTTATTCATGCTCTTGTGTTTACAGAACAAAAAGTATAAGCCTTTCTGGGGCCATTAAACCAGGATTGGCTCTTTTTATCTCAAACTCCTCAAGATGGCAGAGCTCCATTTTGTTAATGGTACAGCTGTTTTTTAAACTATTAAGTAGAGGACCTCTTGGTCACGTGAAATTTTTCTTTTTTTTTAAGGAAGGGTGGGTGAGGACTGGGGAGTGATCTCAGGGTCTTTGCACTGAGCTATATTCCAGTGCATTTAAAATTCTTTTAGTTTAGGCTAAGGATTCAGCTCAGTGGTGTAAGCACCTGCCTGGCAAGTGTAAGGTCATGTGTTCAATCCCCGGCACAAAAAAAATTTTTTTTTGAGGCAGGATCTCAGTTGCAATGCACATGCGGTTTCGAACTTGCAGTCCTACCGCCTCAGCCACTCAGTGCTGGGATAACAGGTGTGGGCCACCACACCTGGCTCAAGTGAAGTTTTTCTTGAAATACAGTCTGAGTAGCTCTGTCTGAAAATGGGAAAGGAACCAGGTGTGGTTGGGGCAGGATCACTTCGAGTTTGAGGACCAAAAAAAAAGAAGCTAGCCGTGGTGTCATGTACCTGTAACCCCGTGCGGGGGCTGAGGCTGGTAGGTCATGACTGCAAGGCCAGTTGGGAGCACACACAGACCAAGCTGCATGGTGAGACCCACAAAACCCAAAACACTTAAAAACTAGAATTTGGAAGGGGCTGTGGCTCGGACCTCCAGCAATACCCCCAAATTAGCTCTAGAATTCATATCCCTTTGTGAGCTGTATGGATTATATACTGAAAAAAATGCTGGATTTGAAATCCTAAGTCTTTGAAAATAATTGTCTTTTGGCAAATCATTTTATCTCCATGAACTTTAGTTAGACTAGAGTATTTCTACAAGTTTGATTTGTTTTTGCTTTTAGGGGTGCTAGGGACTGAACCCAAGGCCTTGTGCATGATAGGTAAGAGCTCTACTAGTGAGTTATTCCTCCAGCCCCTCTACAAGTTTTTGAGTTCTGTTATCATAACAGTTGTCAGTTTCTCTTTTCCTAGGCATTAACACCATTCTAAATGAGATTAGAGGGTGTGTGTGTCTGTCTGTCTGTGTGTCTGTGTGTCTGTCTGGACATCGCTTTCCATTTATCAAGTGAACTTACTCTCTGGAAAGGCTTTTCTATGAGCCTGGCAGAATCTGGACCATGGTACTCTGTCACTCTTCAGGGTTGCTACTCAGGGGAGTGGTAGGTAAAAATTCACTGTTACCCCCAGATGACCATTGCTCCAGTTTCCGGTGAGTAAGTTTCCTGATGACAAAAGATAGTATTCAGCTCTCTCAGAACTTAGCTGTATTGTTTCTGTGTGGTAGAGTGTACCAGATAAGCTAAGTCATAGAGCCAGTATCTTAGAAATAGGGACATGTCCTTGTTTTTAAGAAATCTTCAGTCAAGCATGGTGATGTGTGCTTGTAATGTCAGCATTCTGGGAAGCTGAATTAGGAGAATTGAAAGTTCATGCCTAGCCAGGCATCGTGGCACACACCTGTAATCCCAGCAGTTGGGAGGCTGAGGCAGGAGGATTACTGTGAGTTTAATGCCAACCTGGCTACAAGGCCAGGCTGAACGGCATAGGGAAACCCTGTCTCAAAAAAAAAAAAAAAAATTTCATGCCTAGCATTGAGCATTTGAATGACTTACATTTTATCTCAGAATAAAAACAAAGGTCTGGGAATGTAGTTCAGTGCAGTGGCTCTGGGTTCATTTCTCAGTAACAGAGGGATGGAAAAATCTTGCTTTTTTGTTGTTGTTATTTCTTTTTCTAAAAATTATTTTAAAATACTGACTACAATGAGCTACGTGGGAGGCTGAGGCAGAAAAATCACTTGAGCCCAGGAGTTTTAACCTGGGCAACAGCAAGAACCACATCTCAAGATTTTATATGTATATAAATTTTACATAAATGATAAGGCTGGTTGTTTTGATCTCTTTGTTTGGTTTGGCTTTTTGAGACAGGGTCTCACTGTGTAGTTCAGGCTGGCCTCAAACTTGCAGCTATCTTCCTGCCTCAGCCTGCCTAGTGCTGGGAATACAGGCATGCACCACTACACCCAGCTAAAGCGTTTTATTTTTGGTGCTGGAGATTAAACCCAAATCCCCATGCATGCCAAGTATAGTCTCTATCACTAAAATACACCTTCAAGGCAATTTAAAAAAATACTACGCAACTGGGTGTGGTGACAGTTTTATAATCCTAGCACTTTTGGAAGCTGAGGCTAGAGGATTGCAAATTTGACCCTCGAGTGGACAGTTTAATGATTTAACAAGCCTCTCTCAAAAAATAAAGGCTTGGAGATGTAGCTCAGTAGGGAAGGCCCTGTCCCCAGCACCATTAAATAAGATAAAAAGCCTGCCTTATCTTCGCCAGAGGAGATCTGTAAATTACAGATATTCCTCCCCCTTGCACTTAATGATCTTAAACATTTAAGTCAGTTCTGTTTCCCAGTTTTTTCTCCTTACCTGATACAATTCTTTTATTTATTTATTTTTTTAATCGGTACCAGGGATCGAACTCAGACTGCCTGCTTGCAAGGCAGGCTCTTATGCACTGCGCTAAATCCCCAGCCCCTCCTGATACAATTCTTTACTGTTATCCCACCCTATCTTGGAAGTAGTAGATTAGATCTGGGAATGTCTCCTTAGATATCTTTCCTACATAGCTTATCCTGCCTAAGACTGACACTTCCCAAAATTTTTGTTGCTGTTTTTCCAGAACCTCCCCCTCAATCCAGGGACCCCTTTAAGGACTGGTTGAGAAATGAAATAGAACTGTGGCAGTTCATGGGATCATTCTCTACTTTTCCTAACCCACTGTATTTTATTCAGCTTGTTGGATTTGTTCTGGGGAAAACTGAGGTGTGTATGGTTAAGACAGGAAGAGTTCTTTGTATTGCAGGTACTTTGGGAAAGTACCATCTTTTTTTTTTTTTTTTTTAAATATAGAATGATTCATGCATTTGTGGGTCACCCTTGCTCAGGAGCCATGCTAAGCTTCTTAGTGCCATTCCAGTTTTAGTAGAAGTGCTGCCAAAGCAAGCACTTTTGTTTTAGTTTTTTGAAACAGGGTCTTACTATGTAGTTCAGGCTGGTCCTGAACTCACTGTGTAGCCCAGGCTGGCTTGGAGCTCACAGTGATCCTCCTGCCTCAGCTTCCTGAGTGCTGGGATTATAGGTGTGTGCCACCACATCTACCATACCACCCTTTCGTAACCCTCTTTCTCATCTTGAGCATGAGGTGGGTCAGATGTAGTGTTAGCAGATGACACACCAGGGACATATTTTTATTCAGAATCATATAACCAGGTCCTTTGAAAACCAAATGCAGAACTTTGTGCATCCCAGCTCAAATGCTGCCCTAATTGCACTACTTTCCCTTCTTCAAGACATTAATATTTAAAAGTTCCTGAGTTTTTCTACGTAGGTCTTAGTGGTCAGCAGATTCCAAGGTGCTTCTGGCTTTATTCCACGTGTTTCATCCCATATTTGTCCTCATTGAGTTATACAAAGGGTCAGGTACCTGGGACAGGGCCTCTGAGATTCCACCACCATAATTTCCTACAATGCCTTTTCCTTTTAGACAAGCAAGCAGTTGGCAGCAGCATTCCAGGAGGAGTTCACAGTGCGAGAGGACCTGATGGGTTTGGCAATTGGGACTCATGGTGCCAACATCCAGCAGGCTCGAAAAGTACCTGGGGTGACCGCCATTGAGTTGGGTGAAGAGACCTGCACTTTCCGCATCTATGGGGAGGTAGGGAAAGATCTGTTATCCAGGTCTCTTAGCGGATGGTGGGAAAAAGAGTGGAAAGCAAACCAGAGTAGTTTTTGTTTATATTTGTGTGTATGTGGTTCTGAAGTTTGAAGCCAAGGCCTTAAGCTATATGCTAGGTAAGCACTCTTTTTTTTGGGGGGGGGGGTGATACCAGGCATTGAACTCAGTTCCTCGCACTTACCAGGCAGGCACTTACGCCACTGAGCTAAATCCCTGGCCCTAGGCAAACACACTTATATTCCTACCCCACAAACCTGTGTTTTGATGACCTCCTTCTTTACTTGGGTGGCATCATCCTATTTCCCCAAATTCAGAGAATGTCAGAGAGATGGAGGGTTATTTAAGTCTTGTATTTCAGTGATATTTCCCCACTTCCTCATAGACTCCTGAGGCATGCCGACAGGCCCGAAGCTATCTAGAGTTTTCTGAGGACTCTGTGCAAGTGCCCAGGAACCTGGTTGGTGAGTTGGGGTGTGTGTATGTATGGAAGAGAATAGAGCTGGGTACAGGGGCACACATCTGTAGGCCCATCTACTCAGGAGGCTGAGGCAGGAGGTCAGTTGAATCAGGAGTTTGAAAGCGGTTTAGGTAACAGTGATACGCCATCACATACACACACACACACACACACACACACAGAGATGGACGTGATGGTGCAGGCCTGTGAGTCCAGCATCCTGGGAGGTTGAGGCAGAAGGATTGAGAACTCGAGCTCAGATTGGGCAGTGTAGTGACTTAGCAAGACCCTGTTCCAAAAAATAGTATGGGGATGCAGCTCAGTACAAAGGCCCTCAATTCAGTGCTGGTGCTGGGGGGAAAATAAATTGGTGGGGAGAACGTGAGTCTCGAAATTGATGCTGGGTTTTCAGCTGGGCTCGGCACTTCCCTGTGGACTTCAGTTTCCCAGTTACAGCACAGATCACCTCACGAGATTGGTAATGATGGAAGGGTAAACTCGTGGAGAGCGTGAGAGTATAGTCTATGGCCATGACACCCTGAACATGCCCAGTGTCATTTGATCTCAGAAGCCGAGCAGGGTCAGGCTTGCCTAGTACTTAGATGGGAGATTGTTATAGTTTGTTTATTTATTTATTTATTTATTTATTTATTTTAAATTAAGACAGGGTCTCACTATGCAGTTCAGGCTGGCCTCAAACTTGTGGGGATCCTCTTGCCTCAGCCTCCTCCCAAGTGTTTATGGGCGTGTACCACCATGCCTGGTTCATAAAAGTATGAATACATATACAGAAAATGGTGCTGGATATGGTGGTGCACGCCTGTTATACCAGCACTCAGGAGGCTGAGGCAGGAGGATTGCCGTGAGTTCCAGGCTAGCTTGGGCTACCAATGAGTTCAAGGCCAGCCTGAACTGCATAGCAAGACCTTGTCTCAAAAAAAGAAAACGGTGATACATCTGGAAGACTGTCTTACTGTTGATTTCTTTTTAAAAATTCTTTTAAAAAGGCCTAATTTCACCTTTACTCATTCAGGCAAAGTGATTGGAAAGAACGGGAAAGTTATCCAGGAGATTGTGGATAAATCTGGTGTGGTGAGGGTCCGTGTTGAAGGTGATAATGACAAGAAGAACCCCAGGGAGGAGGTATGGGGTGACCAGGTCTAAGGATGGCTTTCCACAAATAGTAGGGTGGTTTTCTGAAGGCTGGGGGCTTCCAGAGGGTGAAGCACAACTTTTGTCCCTGTGATAAATTTTGATCCCTTTGGGTGGGCTCCCCAGGGAGACCAGGTGGAGTTAATGTTCCCATTTTTATTCACGTTTCTGATCTATCTTTTTTCCCTCTATTCTCCAGGGAATGGTTCCCTTCATATTTGTTGGCACCCGAGAGAATATCAGCAATGCCCAGGCACTGCTGGAGTATCACCTCTCCTATCTCCAGGTAGCTATGCTGAGGGCCAGGAGAGGAAGCAGCCAGCTGCAGCACATGGGCAGGGACTGCCAGGGGATAACTTTAGGACAGGGATGCCCAGTCTCTCTCCGAGGCACAGGAACCTTGGGTGGAAATTCTGTCTGAGGTTAGATCCCCGTATTGTCCTTGTTCAGCTCGTCCTTGCATTTCTGAGAGCTTAGCTATGTAGAAGCACGAGAGAAGGTGACTGTCCCTGACCTTACTCCTCCATACCATTCTCCATTTTCCTCCCAACTAGGAGGTGGAGCAGCTTCGCTTGGAGAGGCTGCAGATTGATGAACAGCTTCGGCAGATCGGGCTGGGCTTTCGCCCTCCTGGGAGCGGACGGGGTGGTGGCAGCGATAAGACTGGCTATACCACAGATGAGAGCTCCTCCTCCTCCCTCCACGCCACGCGAACCTATGGGGGCAGCTACGGAGGTCGAGGCCGGGGGCGCAGGACTAGCGGTCCTGCTTACGGTGAGGCAGTTGTGGGGGCAGTGGGAAAGACAGGGGAGTGCCTGGGACCTTGAGAGAGTTGAGATGGAGGAGATGGTGAGGCGATTGGCCAGGGGCTTATGAAAGAGAAAACTTCTCTGTTCCAGGGACTGTGATGGGTCCTGGGTGGGCGGAGTGGCCCTGAATAAATCCCTGTGTTCTTCAGGCCCCAACTCGGACCCATCCACAGCTTCTGAGACTGAGTCAGAGAAGAGAGAGGAGCCCAACAGAGCGGGGCCTGGTGACCGAGATCCCCCAGCCCGGGGAGAAGAAAACCGGAGGCGGCTGATTGGGGGCCGGGGTAGGGGACCCCCACCTACCGCCCGACCCACCTCAAGATACAACTCTTCATCTATCAGCTCAGGTACCAGACAGCTGGGGTTTTGACTGCGCCAAAAGCAAGGAGGCTTGTGTGTCGCCTACCTCCCTGCCTCTCTCTTTCCTCTGGCCAGTGCTGAAGGATCCAGACAGTAACCCCTACAGCCTACTGGACACATCTGAGCCAGAGCCCCCTGTTGATTCTGAGCCTGGGGAGCCCCCTCCAGCAAGTGCCAGGCGCCGCCGCTCCCGCCGCCGTCGCACTGATGAAGACAGAACTGTCATAGATGGAGGCCTGGAATCTGATGGGCCTAACATGGCAGAGAACGGCCTGGGTGAGGGGTGTACCTAGGGCCTGAGAAGTCAGTGACAGGAATGAGGGATGCGAGATTGAGTATATAACCGTTTTCTGTCTCCCACAGAAGAGGAGTCCAGACCCCAGCGTCGTAATCGCAGCCGCCGCCGCCGCAACCGTGGTAACCGGACTGATGGGTCCATCAGTGGAGACCGGCAGCCAGGTCAGCCAGCTCTGCCCACCAGGAGCCCTCCTTCCATGAATGGAATTTGTCCTGCTTCGTGGCAGCCTCGTCGTGGGTTTGGTGGGAGTGGGCTGGATAACTGAGCTCCTTCTCAGAGTCTCACTCTGCTCCCCAGTGACCGTGGCTGACTATATCTCACGAGCAGAGTCTCAGAGCCGCCAGCGGCCCCCCCTGGAACGTGCTAAACCCTCAGAGGACCCCCTTTCAGGACCGAAGGTAGGCAAGTTTTACCCCACTCCTTGTTATCCTGGGGCAAGAGGCAGAAGCAAATTTCTAGAAAAATCTCCTACTGAGTTGCCAGAGTGTCCCGGTCATGTGGAATTTAGCCAAGACGAGAGTGGCCCCACGGGGAGGGTGACTGAAGAGAGAGGAGCCCCACAGCACAGGGCCTGGCAGAGGGAATGCTGTACCCAGACTTCCGCTGACTGCCATTTTCCTCCCCACTTCCTCCGCAGGGTGACTCTGTCAGCAAGCTTCCTAAGGGCCCCTCGGAAAACGGGGAGCTGTCTGCCCCCCTGGAGTTGGGTAGTTTGGTGAATGGGGTTTCATAAAACCTCCAGCCTGCATCCCTCCCTTCTCCATCTCGCTTGCTGCCCACCACCATGGGCCTCATGGGCCCAACTGACCTGCGCTGGAGCTGCTCTTATCTAGGGGGGAGGGGGGTGGCACAGCAGCTTGGGTCCCCCCCAACCTCCAGGAGCTCGTGGAGGGGTGTGTAACAGGGTCATAGCCCCTTCTCTCTTGTCCACCCTCCCCAGGGTGAGGGGAGCCTCCCCTTCCTCATCAGACTGGATGTGCCTTTATCCTCTAATGCCCCAACCTCTGAACACCCTCATTTGCCACCTGTTGGTGGGTGGGGGTGCTCCTTGACCCACCCAGATTTGACAGTTCAGGGGGCCCCCTGCTATCCCTCCTCCCATCCTGTACCCCCTGTTTCTGGGGCCTCATCACTGTGGAAGACGGGGATAGTGAGGGTATCCGTGGGTGGGAGGCATGGGGAAGGTTTTGGAGTAGAACCAGGGGTGTGTATGAAGGGGGGTGACAAGGTCCCCCAGGGGAGGGGGGCCAACCTTGTCTGGTGGATGAGAAGGCGTATTTATTTTTCACTGTACAGTATTTAAAAAGAGAATAAAAAAATCCAAATGGTTCTGTGGTTCCTGTGCCTTTCTTGTCCCTAGCGTGAGCCCTTGTTTTCTGGACTAAACCTGCACTGGTCTCGCTCTGGTCTGTTCCTCCACACTAGGCTCGGTTCCCCAGGCCCAGGCCCCTCCCCACCCTCGCTCCGGCTGGAGGGAACTGGGCCACTCCTGGGTCCTGAGTCATGGCTCCACTGGGCAGGGAGTTGTTCTGCCAGGAGCCGAGAGCCACGGCGGGCGTGCAGCTGCTTAATGAGATTACCTGGGGCGGAGTGGGGAGCACTCCGCGCCACCTCCGGGGGCCGGAGGTCCAGCACCCCCTATTTCCGCCTAGTGCTGTATTCTGGCTGCTGCGTCCAGGGCACTAAAACGCAGCCCTCGGGCTGGTCCTGCTCCGCCTCTTGGCCGTTTGCTGAATGTCAGCGCTTGGGGCCGGCGGTGGGAGCGCTGAGTTTCCTCACCTGGAGAGGCTTGAGTCAGCTTCAGCACCTGCCGAGTGACTCAGGCGGCCAGGACGGCCTTCCTTTGGCTGCCGCGGGGCAGGCCAGCGGTTGGAGGAGCTGCGGGCTCTAGTAAAGCTTTTGGGGTGGGGAGCGGGGCCTTCCCAAGTTCCTCCGCACGCCCCAGCCCTGAGGGCGCTGCTGCCCGCTGCAGCCATTGTAGGAGGCATTGACTTTCAATCGCCAGCGCTTGAGAAGGCGGGCAGACAATGGCAGCGGCGGCCTGGAGGCTGACAGCTACACCTAGGGCGGGGAGGGCGTGGCGGCTGCAGGGGAGGTGTTGGGGCCGGGAAGGACGGGGCACCTGGGTTTGCCCGAAGGAGGGGACGCTGGAGGGCTTGGGGAGGAGTCAGGGTTTAAAAGTTGTTCCCGAGGCCGGCCCGCCAGCCCCGGACGCAGAGTGCGGCCGCCCGGGGTAAGTCTCCTCTTCAGGCGCCCGCACAGGGACGGGACAGGGACGGCCGGGCTCTCCAAGCCAGCGGAAAAGCGGGGCCGGCGTGCGCGACGCGGCAGCCCGCCCTCTGCCCCGTGCTAAGTGCCGAGCTGGTGCAGCCGCGGGCCACGGGCACCGGCCGGGAGCAGCGACAGACTTTGAGTCCCTGTCCGACCCGACTTTCGCAGAGGCGCACGCACAGCGCACAGGTCTCGGCCTTCCGAGGGGGCACTCGGCCCAGCGTCCTCCTGCTTCCCACCCCATGGCGCTGCCTGGCTCCGCGCCGGCCTCAGCCTGGAACCTGGAGCCGCCCGCTCCTCCAGCCGAGCCCGCCTTGGCTGCCGGCGCCCGAGAGCAGGAGGGGGCCGGGAGCCCCGCGGCAGCCGGGGCGCCCCCCTCGGAGAAGGTGAAGCGGCCCATGAACGCGTTCATGGTGTGGAGCTCCGCCCAGCGCCGCCAGATGGCGCAGCAGAACCCCAAGATGCACAACTCGGAGATCTCCAAGCGCCTGGGCGCGCAGTGGAAGCTGCTGGGCGAGGAGGAGAAGCGGCCCTTCGTGGAGGAGGCCAAGCGGCTGCGCGCGCGGCACCTGCGCGACTATCCCGACTACAAGTACCGGCCGCGGCGTAAGAACAAGAGCGCGGGCGCCGGGCCTGCCTTCGGCCCGGGAGGCGGCGCTGCGGCCTGCGGTGGCCCACTCTGGGGGCCGGGCTACACAGCCACCCAAGGAAGCAGAGGCTTCGGGTACCAGCCTCCCAACTACTCCACATCCTACCTACCCGGCAGCTGCGGGTGAGTGCCTGCCTGGGAGCGGGGTGGGACGGATTCGCGCGCCCATTCAAACAGAAGCCACTTCTCACGAGGTTGGCTGGCACTGGCACCCATAGGGTCTTTCCATTTCAGCCAGAAGGTGGCAGTCCTGCAGGGGCTAGTGACCCCTGGCTTACCAGGGATGCTCCATTTCCCCCTCTCTGGCCTGTGTGTGACCTGGCTTCCTGTCCCAGCCCGCAGGGCAAGGAGAGGCCAAACCCATCCTGCCCCTTCCTGGCCTGCTGCCCCAAAAGAGGAAAACAGCCGCGCAGCACGCAAGCCTGCTGCTCCTAAGCATGTCCCAACAGGGCTGTGTTCCTCTCTAAGCCATCCTAAGGTCTGGTTCCATGCCTGCTGTAGCCAGCATGGCTGGCTGGGCGGCAGGCTCTACCTCCGTCTGCCCCAAACTGGTCAGACCAGTCCCCCACTTGAGCACAGGGGCCACTGCTTAGCCCCTCCAGCCAGAGAGACAACCTAACTTACTTGTTTCTCTTTGCAGCTCTTCCCACTGTAGACCGGAGGCCCCCTCGCCGTGTTCCCTCCCTCAGAGTGACCCCAGGCTCCAGGCTGAGCTTCTACCCCACTATAGCCCCTACCTACCCCCAGGGTCTCCCACTCCCTACAATCCTGGTGCCCCTGTGCCCCTAGCCCACCTCTAAAGACGGCATGGACCTCTCCTTTCTTCCCACTCAGAATCACCCCCTACCCCAGGCTGAAAATCCTTTGCTGTGCTGGACCACAACTCAGAGGCCTGTGGCCCTCCCAAGAAAGCCAAGGCCCACAAAACCTCGATGCAACACGATTTTGTGTGATGAAACCTTGTGTTTGTGTCTTTATTGTACCCCATCTTAGTTCAGCTCACTGCAGCACCATCTCCACTCCCTTCCGCCCGAACCTGCCAGAGCAAGAACCTGCTCACCCCACCCCAAGGCCCTGAGTCACTCAGTCCCCTTTCCCCACCTCCGGCACTGGGGTCCAGGAAACAGTCCGGAATCAGGGGAGGGGGCCACCACAAGCCCTGAATCCCTCTTGTCCCTTGCCTGGGTTTTGTCCTCTAAGGCCAGAAGAGCAGTGGGAAGATTAGAGGGAGGACGAGACACTGCCCCAGTACAGAAACAGCTAGAAACTGCTGCTGAAGGAGCCAAATATTGAAATGAGTAAATAGTACACATACAGCCCTTAGGAACGGCAGGTTTTTTGTTTTGTTTTGTTGTTGCGGTACTGGGGATGGAACTTTAATGTCAAAAAGTGTTAACACTACCACTGTCCTAAAGGTTCTGGGCCCACCAACCACCAGTTCCCAGTAAAAACAAGCCCTAGCTCAGAGAGGTGCAATGGCTAAGCAGTGGAGGACTGAAAGTCACACGAACAGACTGGCTCACATAGGAAGGACTCCGAAGTTGGGCAGACTGAATGCAAACACGGAATGACTCCAACAGCTGCCTCAGCTCTACTCCTTTTTCTGCTTGTGGGGAGGCTCTCTGTTCCAGTAGAAGAGGACCTGGGCAGCGATGAGGCCATTGCAGAGGGAGGAGACCACAAAGACGCCAGCCATGAGGGGGTCTCCAGTTTCCTGGTTGTGAGATGGCCACAGTCATCCTTTTTTAGCATAACACACAGAAGGCTACCCTACCTGCATGCAGTGACCCATGCTTGTAACCAATCCCAGCATCCATGAAGCCGAGGCAGGAGGATCACTGGGAGTTCAAGGCCAGCCTGGGTTACAGCAAATTGAAGAACAACCTGAACTACATAGCAAGACCTTGTTTCAACAACAACAAAAAAAGCCCACCTTAAGACAGGATAGATTTAGTCCTTGAGTGATGAGGTATAAAATGGATTTTAGTGCCCTCTAGAGGGCAGAAGGTGTACTCACCTGAATGGAAGTAAAGATTCTGGTCAGGGAGCCCCCAAACAGCAGAAAGACTGTGATAGCTGAGAGCTGACCTGTGTGCCCGTTGCTGTAGTTGGTGGCGGCCTGGAGTAGCTGGGGGAGGAATTGACATCTTTGGTTTTGTCATTTGGACTTTCCCCATGCTCCCGTCACTGATTCTCTCATTTCCCTCTGTCCTGTATCCCTCTGGACTTCCATTCTGGCCCTCCACCCTGTCCTGCCTCAGTTAAACATCTTTTCCCTTGCTCCTCTACCCACCTTTCCCACCACCACAGTGGGCACATTAGAGGCCTGCAGCAGGGTGACGATAGCTGGTGGTGTAAGTGGTGAAAGCAGCACCAGCAGGATCAGTGCATAGCAAGCTAGGAAAGCAACTCCTGGGGATCAGAGACACAAGGAGTCCTCATCAACCTCTCACATCCTCTGGCTTTTGGCCTAAGTCCCCAGCAGGATTCCCAATAAACCACAGCCTGCTCCTGGGCAAACCCCCAGCACCTTTCACAGTCTGTCCTCTGAAATGCATGATCAGGAAGCAGATGGTAATCGTCTGAAGCATCAGGAACAGGGCTTCACCCCAAGAGCTGCAGAGTCAAGATTTGGGAGGAAGAAAGGCAGGCCTGGAAAGAGGCAGGAAAAGCCTCCATGGCCCATCCATCCAAAGACACAACCAATCCTCCAATCCTCCAGTTTCCCTGTCCTCTATAATCCACAGCCCCATCTGTGACTGCCTCGTGGTATGTGTATTCTTGGGGTGTTCACTTCCACTGGAGATAACTAGATTTCTGGAAGAGTTTAAGCTTTCCTACCCTTTCACCTTCCTCATTTAAAACCCATTTGCCGTTGGGAATACAGAACAGGGTCCTCACCTGAAGGGGAAGTTGTTGGTGACACTGTAGACTACAGTGCCAGTCAATGCCACTAGCTCCAGTATTACTGACTGGAGACTCAGCCCTTCTGCACTCTTGGCTCCCAGTATTTTAAATACTTGGGGCAGCTTTACTGAGGAAAAGATGAGAAGGGCAGAGTTATGACCCTGTAATCATGGAAGGCACAACACCACAGCTTGAGAAGGGACTGGGAAACATGATAAACACATTTACAGTTAAAGGACCACACAGTTTCTGGCATCTCAGTACCTCCACCCCTATCCTGACAGCAGAAAAGGAAAATGTACATACCAAGAAGTGACCCAGCCACAATGCCCAGACCCAGGCTTTTGCTGAGGAGAATCTTGAGGCAGGGAACTGAGAAAAGAAAAAGAAGGCGGAAAAGATGATCTCTCCGGAACTCAGCCTAGGGCCTGAAGTATTCCCAGGGTTGCCCTGTCTTCTCCCCTCACTTTGTCATGTTCACACAGGGAACTGGTCTGGAGGGGAGAAGACAGGAAAAAAAAGGCCTGGTCCTTCCTGCTCCAAACCATCTCATAGTCAGTCTAGGTGACTTTCCAAAATAGCTAATGTCTTCCCTCCCACAAAACCTTCCACTCTATAATAATGTCTTCTGCTCCTATTCTTTCATGAGTAACACTGAGCCACACGGAAGAGTCCCCTCATCCTTTTTCCCTCCTCTTTTCTCTAGCAGCCCACTCCACATATTCTCTCCAGGACCAGGTTTCCATACCACTCATTGTTTGTTGCTGTTCTGAGACAGACTTGCTATGTAACTCAAGCTGGACTGGAACTCCCAGCGATCTTCCTGCCTCAGCCCCGGGTGCTGGGATTAATACTACTAGTTGTTTGTTTGTTTGTTTTGTCTTTTTGAGACAGGGTCTCGCTATGCAGCCAAGCTCCTGCCTCAGTTTCCGAGTGCTGGGATCACAGGCGTGCGCCACCATGCCCAGATTAATACCATTCATTCTTGAACTCTCTCCCTGACTCCTATTCAGAGGCTTCGTCCTACCCTTTCAAGTCTTGCTTTTATCCCATGCTTATCCACAATCTCTTGCCTTTTCTCCTTTCCTGACGGAGTTTGGCCCAGTGAGATCCAGACATTCGTGGGTTATGAAAGATCTCAAGTGTCCCACGAGCGTGGGGGTAGAGGAATTACTATGAACTGTCAGGGCAAGGTGGAAAAGGTCTCTTGTCTGACGTATGAGGCATGCCTTGCTGTAAAGCTGCCCCGCAAATACAAGAAAGAAAGCAAATTAGTCCAATATTAGACCATGAGTTAGCGTGTAGGGTAGAAGCAACCGGGGTCACAGAAGCCCCTGAGGTGCACATGAAGTCCTGATTCTTCACAGGCTTTCAATTCAATTTAACTCGGCCAGCGATTTTCTAAAGCCTGGAGTTATCTGATCATATATTTAATTTTGTTTTGTAAATAGTGAGTCTTCTCGTCTTTGTCGCTCACGCACGAACTTCCAAATGTACTTCCATCCGGGGACCCACTCTCTTGCCCAAATATGGCGCCTTCCCGGAGCGGGATCCAAGCTACTTCCGCCCCTCTAAGAAGCACCTTCCGCCCAGCTCAGAATGACAGTCGCCGCCGCCGTCACTTAACAGCCAGTCACAGCCAGGGGCGCTCGAATAAGACTTTGGTTGAAGACTGAATAAAACTCACCATGAAGCAAGTCCCACTGGACGAAAAGTTGATCGTAGCATTTCTCAGGTAAAAGAACTGGCACCAGCACCCGCTTGAGCAGCTGATCAGCCTCAGTCGCCATGTTGGAAAGCGAGCTTCCGCCAGTTCTGTAGCCCGCCAGTCACTTGTCGTGCGCTTGCGCGCTCTGCGCGCTCCGCCTCTAGTTCCTTTCCCGCGGGGAAGCTGTGCGGTCCCCTATTCCCACACCTTTTTTTACCCCACCTCATTTTATGAGGCGGAATTTGAGATCACAAACCGTGTTTCAGACGCAGCGTAGCGTTCGAATTTTAAAGTGTTCTTGAGCAGTGCGTCTGCGCAGATTTCCCGCCCGTTTGTTTACTGTTGCAGTAAACAAAGTGAGAATTGTCATTTGGTCTTTCTTCGCGCCTCCTGCTAGGCGCCATCTTGTCTTCTCTTAACCAACTTTGTATTGGACAAAATTGAGAAAAAGGGAGTATATCTCCAAAATGGCGTTGGGTGGGGGCGCTGTAGCGCTATTTCCCTGTCTCTTGGCGTCTCCAGAGAGAATGGCCCTGACCATTTCTTAGTACCATGCTTCCTCCTCTTGTCAGTTTCTGTGTTGCAGGATGAGTGGGTACACCAGGGACTGTTGTGCTCAGCATAGTGAAGCAGAAGAGGTTGGCGAGGTCACCTCGGGGAGGGCAGCTTCTGAGTAGTCGGCCTTGGAGCCCCAGCCCCGTGGTCTAAGAGTGTACCCGGTGCCAGGCAAGGATGAGCAAGGCTGAGAAGGCTCAACTTGTGTGTTCGGAAAAGGGCATGTTGGACTAGCTGGTGAGAGTGCTATGCTGTGCCCCCAGTGCCAGACCACCAGCCTATGGTGTGCCTGCTTGATGGACGTGCTCCTGGCCGTTCCACTGTCAAGCACCCCTCTCTTGGAAGTTCCGTTTTACAATATGGGCTCTGGCTGCCCTGAGGGTGACCCTCCCTCCTCC
>PVJX010039610.1:0-15655 GCA_004027295.1 Dolichotis patagonum
TCAAATATGTGTATGTCTTTATATGGTTTTTAAATAGTGTAGCAAAATACACATAATACATATTATGTGCTGAAAATATGTACTAATAAAAATCATAAAGTAAGTTAATAAACTTACCACTGCAACCATTTTTAAGAGGACAGTTCAGCAGGATTAAGTATATTCACATTTTTGTGCAGCCGTTACCACTGTCAATCTTTAGAATGTTTTTCATCTTGCAAATCTGAAGCTGTATCTATTAAATCATAACTCCCCATGCCATTTTCTCATCCTTTTACTCCTTGGAAATGACTGTTTTCTTTCTGTCTCTGTGAATTTAATGACTCTAGATACCCAATGTAAGGCAAATCATGTAGTATTGTCATTTTGTGACTAGCTTATTTCACTTAGCATATGGGCCTCAAGCTTCATCCGTGTTGTGTCATATGCAAGATATTCCATTGTGTGTATATACTGCATTTCATTTATTCATTCCTCCATTGATAGATACACTACTTGGGTTGCTTCTGCCTTTGGATTATCATGAATGGTGCCACTAGATAGCATATTTTTAAAGGCATAACTATAGTAAACCATCCTGCCCTTTTGCCCCTGGTCAGATTCTTTGGAGAATTTTGCTGAAAAAACAAGCAAGTTCTTTTAAAGTTTTAGAGTAATTTGAATGATACTATTAAACATGTTTATATTAAACTGAGAAAAGAAAAATTTACCATTAATATGTATCACTTTTACTTAAACAAGTACTTCTTGGTTGTTGAGAATACAAGAAAGTACCATTATCTTTAATTATTTGTACTAAAATGACATCTATGTGCTCATTTTACTAAACATCTACTTTATAGGTGATCCTAATTGGACGCTTTAGTCTGGCCTTTGCTTTTTAATGATTATAATTAGTTATGAGTGTGAATTCATGGGGTCTTGATTAACAAGACTTCGTTTTTCTTTTCTTTCTTTTCTTATTATTGGTACTGGGGATCGAACTCATGACCTTGTACTTACTAGGCAGGTGCTTATGCGGGTGAGCTAAATCGCCGATCCTCTTTTCTTTATTTTAGAGATAATAAATCCCAAAAAACACAAAGCAACATAAAGCCAGTCAAAAGACAGCAGTGAAATTGGTACAGAACTTCTAAGCAGGATAATAGGAAAACAACAATGGTACCGTAGGTTGTTTTTCATATTTTCAGACCATACTTGATCATGGGTAATTCAAACTTCAGTTTTGCCTTCATACATTTTTGTCCTTTATTCAAAATAATCTTAGTTTTCTTAAGAAGGGCCATAATGCACAAGAATAGTGATGCAGAACCTGGGGTTGTAGCTCAGGGTTGCAGAGGTTGCCCAGCCTGGGTGCCATTTCCCACACTGCCAAGAAAGATCATGTTGCGGAAGAACCATCAGGGCACAAGCCTAGAAGGATAGATTAACTGTGTGCTGCACACAACCCTGCAGGGCATGTAGGAAAGAGCATTGCGCTGGATTAGATACTGTCTGTGGTTTCAGGCCCCTGAGGATCTTGGAATGTATGCCTCAAGGATACATGTGGACTACTCTTCTGTCTTAGTAAAGTTAGTGATATGTTAGGTTCACTTTTAAAATTTGTAGGTTTCTACTATGGAAATCAGTATGGAGAATTCTCAGAAGACTAGGACTGGAAGCTCCATTCAACCCAACTATTCCCCTCCTGGGTATTTTCCCAGAAAAACTGAAAAGGCCATATCACAGTGATATATGTGCACCCATGTTTATAGCAGCCCAATTTGTGATAGCTAAATCTTGGAAACAACCAAGATGCCCATTAACCGCAGAGTGAATGAAAAAGATTTTCATATTTTCAGACCATACTTGATCATAGGTAATTCAAACTTCAGTTTTGCCTTCATACATTTTTGTCCTTTATTCAAAATAATCTTATTTTAATACAATGGAGTATTACTCAGCTATGAAGAAGGATATCTTGAGGCTTTTATAGTTAAATGGTGACAACTTGAGACTATCCTCATTAGTGAAATAATCATATTTATAAACATTACATTGTGTTTCTAGTGTAAAAAGTAATAAATGTAGGAGTAAGAAAACCCAAAATGTGTAATTGCTACTGTAAAAAAGAGAGGAAAAGAGGGTGCTCTAAAGGATATAATTGCATATATGTTTAAGTGTATAAGATGGAAGACCATATTACAGTTTTTGTTAGATCATGGAGCAGAACTGTTAACAGTCTCATTATTTGAATGTCTACTTTGTATGTTTTAATTTTGTAACTTGAACAACTATTTCCAAGATGACAATATGTAAGTTATCAAGTAATGATTTCTTAGTATTTTTTGTTCTTTTCTTTTTTTCCCTTGGAATTTTGTATTGTTGCTATCCTTTTTTCTATTTTGTTTGTTTTATTTTGTTTTATTTTTAAATTAAAAAAATTGTAGGTTTTACTTACAATTGTCAGTGTCTCCTAGGCAATTGCCTAACATGCAGGAGGCCCCAGCATCCCTAGCACCAACAAAAAATGTAGAAAAGCAAAGCAAAGCAAAACGAAACCACACAATACAAAACACCAGAAGACACTGATAATTTATGGGTGGAGAGAGTGCTGGGGATGGAACCCAGGGTCTGTTGGATGCTAGTCAGGGCTTTGCCACTGAGCTATGCCCTTGGCTCTCAGTGTTTCCAAGCTATGTTATGAATAGAACCATCCTTAGGGATCCCTGCCCTGATCCAGAGATCTCCAGTGTTTTCCTCATGTGCTTTTTGTACTTGTTTTTGCATTGCTTTTATTTATGGTTTCTTTTGAAGAAAACATTCCCAATGGAGAAAAACAATGAAAACTTTCCAATTTAGAATGTAGATAGCTCTTTTGTTCCTTTCTCAGAAATTTACTATCTAGTGCAGTACTTGTAGGTCCTCAGTGGTAATAATAGTTTATAGATTAGTCTGTGATAATTGGCTCTTAGAGAAACCCTAGGTCCTTTGATAGGTATAGTTTGCCTAAGTGATAGATGGTTCTGTCTTTAACTAGAGTGCTCAGTCAGCTTGTTGGGCAAATGCATAGTTATATACACAGATATACATTAAATTACATAGTATTTATATAATTAGCCTTGGAGAGATCCTTTGTTTAATGATTTGGTAAGTTTTTTGGTTCAGAGTTGCACAGTTTCTTTTTTGAATTCTTTGAAGACTCTCAAGTGGGTGCCATCATTTTCAATGATTATCTTTACCCTGCACTTTAGTTTTAGAATATCATATACTGAAAATTAATCATTTGAGTTAATCATTTTGCCTGATTAGATTCAAAAGATAATTTGAGAATGAGGACTGTTCTTCAAATTTTTCTTAATAAAGATGAAGGGAAATGATTAATTTGATTTTTTCCATGTGAACTAAAGAAAAATACATATTCTATTTTATTGGCTGGAGTGCCCTATAGATGTCGAATAGGCCATGTTGGTTGGTTGAGAATTTGTTCAGGTACACAATACCTTTTTTTTTCTAAATCCATTTTATTTCAAAGATAAAAAGTAAGAAAAGAAGAATATGAAGGAAAAACTACAATACAATTTCCAAACAAATCAATCAGGGACAGCAATGGCACATACATTGTGCATTGTCATCCCCAAATCATTCACCCAGGGCACAAGACATCTGCATTCAACTGTCTGAACAATACCACCACAAATTTCTCTCTTCAGCAAATTCAGAGAAATCAGTAGAATAACTATCTTAACTATTTTTATATACATATACATACATATATACATATGTTTTTTCTTTCAGCTTCTCACACTAATGTAACAATATAATGCTTACAAATGTGTGTCTTATTTATTTCACTAATGAGTATGTCTCAAGTTGCATCCATTTACCTATAAAAGTCTGCAGTTTATCCTTCTTTATAGCTGAGTGGTATGCGTTGGATAAAAATACCACAGCTTTTTTATCCATTCCTCAGTCAATGGGCATTTAGGTTGTTTCCAAGATCTAGCTATTACAAACTGTGCTGCTATAAACATGGGTGTACGTATATTGCTGTGGTATATTTTTACTTATTTTGGGAAGATACCCAGAAGGGGAATAGCTGGGCTGAATGGGACCTCCAGTGCTAGTTTTTTTGACAAATCTCCACAGTGGTTGCACCAGTCTACACTCCCCCCAACAGTGGAGAACTGTTCCTTTTTCCCCACAGTCCTTCCAGCATTGGTTATAGCTTGATTTCTTGATGATAGCCATTCTTTCTGGGATGAGATGGTATCTCAGTGTTGTTTTAATTTGCATCTCTTGAATGACAAGTGATGTTGAACGTTTTTCACATTTATGTACTGCTTGTATTTCTTCATCTGAGAAGTGTGTATTCATCTCAGATGCCCATTTTAGAACTGCATCTTTAAATCTGGGAGGACTGATTTTTTTGAGTTCTTTATGTGTGTTGATAGTAATCCTTTGTCTGAGGAACAGCTGGCAAACATTTTCTTCCAAGTTGTGGGTTGTCTCTTCATTGTGTTGGTGGTTTCTCTTGCTGTGCAAAAGCTTTTTAGTAGAGTGAAATCCCAGTTATTCTTTGTGACAGTTCCTGTGCAGTTGGGGTTTTTGTTCATAAGGTCTTTGCCTACACCAATGTCTTCAAGGTTTTACCTACTCTGTCTTCCAGCAGATTTAAATGTTTCTGCTTTAATATTAAGATCTTTGATCCATGCTGATTTTAGCTTAGTGTGTGGTGAAAGATATGGGTCCATTTTTATTTTTCAGCATGTGTAGAGCTAATTTTTCCAGCACCATTTATTAAAGAGGCTATCTTTCAGTGAATGTGTTTGGCACCTTTGTCAAATAAGATGGCTTAATGTGTCTGGAGTTGTTTCTGCATCTTTTAATCTATTCCATTGATCTTCCGGTCTGTTTTTTTCCAGTACCACACTGTTTTTATCACAGTAGCTTTATAGTATAATTTCAAGTCAGGGATTGTGGTGCCCCCTGTCTTGTCTTTGTTGTCCAGGATTGCCTGTGCTATTCTAGGTCTCTTCTGGTTCCAGATAAATTTTAGGATTGTTTTCTCTCATTTTGTGAGGTATTTAGTGGTATTTTGATTGGGATTGCATTGAATCTGTATAACAGTTTTGGAAGTATGGCTATTTTCACTATATTGGTTCTTTCTACCCAAGAGCACAGGATATCTCTCCCTTTTCACAATATCCTTACAAAATTTTTGTCTTCATGACTTATCAATTATTGATAGATGGCTGGTGAAATTTATTACTAAAATTGTGGATTTGTCTGTTTCTCCTAACAGCTCCATTAGTTTTGGCTTCATGTGTTTTGAAGCTCTGTTATTATATTCACAAGCATTTAGGATTACATCACCTAAATGAACTTCTTACTATTTAGTCATATTCTTGGCTCTGAAATTTACTTTATCTAAATTTAAACAGCTTTTTAAAAAGCAATATTAGCATGGTATGTCTTTTTCCATCCTTTGGCTGTTAGTGTATTTATATTTTTATATTTAAAATCTGCTTTCCTGTAGGCAGCATATGGTTGGTTCTTGTTTTTTTTGTTTAATTTGGTTTGATGATCTCTAACTTCTAAATATAATGTCTAGATTATTTTCATTTAATATGATTAATAATAAGATTAGATTTAAGTCTACCATGTTGGTGTTTGATTTCTCTTTCTCTCATTTTGTTCTTGGTTTTCCTCCATTTTTGCCTTTTTTGGTACCAGAAATCAAACTCAGGACCTTGTGCTTGCCAGGCAGGCACTGTGCAACTGAACCATATCTTCGGCCCATTTCTGCCTTCTTTTGGATTATTTTTGTCATTCTATTTTAACTCCTTTACATTTGTCATATTTTTGTTATTCATTGAATTTTAAAACTCTTTATATAGTTACTTAAATGCAGCCAAATAAGAATTATAACTAAATCTCTCAAAAGTTTCTATTACTGAGCTCAATTCAAAAACCACCCTGTGACTTTTTTTTTTTTTTTTGGTATTGGGGATTGAACTCATGACCTTGCACTTACCAAGCAAGCCACTAAGCTAAATCCACAACCTACACCCTATAACTTTTCCTAAAATAATTTTTAAAATTCCATTTAGTACTTGATGTTATTGAGTACCTACTCTGTATGCAGATAATAGGCCAGCTGTCTAAACACATCTTTGCACTTTGGTGGTTTTCATCAATGTGTCTCATCTTCCAGGCTGGATAGAGATACAGCTCTAGGTGGGGGAACAGATGGCAAGATAGTAATTTACCCCAAAATGAAAGCTCAAGATTATTTATTACCGAGAATTCCAGCAACACTCCTCCCTGCTCTAGAGCTCTGTGGGCATGAGCTCAGGGAACCCTCACCTACCCCTGGATCCATGCAACTGTTCCAGCTTTATGGTGCCAGGGCCTGAGAGGTGGGGCCTGGGGCTGCCTTAATTCTCTCTCCCACCTGTACTTCGAGCCCTATCCATGTAACACATTGAATTTTAACCCTTAGAAAGCTTATGATCTATGTGTTGAACTAAAATCCCCTATCCCACTGCTGCTATAATTTCTTCTGTTATTTCTTTCATAAATATATTAGATCCTCACCTATTTTCTGTAGATCATACCATGTAGTGTGTCATGTTCTTCATGACTTTATGAGACTGATTTTTATCCAGTTTTCTACTTGTTGTCAAGCTATCAATCTAACATTTAGAATTTAGGCTCATAGTTATTTCCAAGTTTCCCTTAGCTGTCCAAGTTGGGCAGCCAGCTTTTCTTCACCCATGTTTATCATACATATTTCATGAAATCTTCCAGTGTTTAAAGTGTGAGGAGCTTGGTGCTATTTTGGTTTAGGCAGAGATCATCATCCTTAAAGAAGCTTTATTGACTCTAGTCTTTCAATCTGAAACATCCTTCCTTATGTTGTTGTCATATAAATTAATTTGGTTGATTTGTTTTACTGCTTTAGGGGGTCGGGGAAAGGACAATGCCTGGATTATTACATTTCCAGAAAACTGTAACTTCAAATGTATACCAGAAGAAGTAATAGCAAAAGTGCTCACTTATCTGACATCTATTGTGAGGTATAGTATTTCATTACATAGTTTGAACTTGCTTTATATTAAATGTTCATTTAACTGTTGTAACAGAATAATGACTCAGTATAGCTATTATTATCAGCTAATTAATTATATTACTGTCAATTCTAAATTGATATTAGAATTATTTGGAACTAAAATACTTTAAAGTGGAAAGTTTAAAAAAACTGCATTAGAGTTTTTCATGTTGAAGACAGTTTTTTTTTGTCTTTTTGAGACAGGGTTTCACCATGCAGTTCAGACTGGCCTAGGCTTGAATTCACTTTGTACTTGAATTCACTTTGTAGTCAACGCTGGCCTTAAACTCACAGCAATCCTCCTACCTCAGCCTCCTGAGTGCTGAAGACAAAGTGTTTAAAGGAAGCATTTTCCAATTACCTTGAAGAATAAGAAAACAAATCTAGGGTAGTAACACTTGAAGAGCCTCATGAACTAACATCAAGTCCTAGAAGAGTGAATGTATAACATACTTGTTGAAGCTGAAGGGTGATCATTTTAGGACAAATAAAAGTTACATTATCCATTAAACTCACTTTCCTCAAGGAACAGATTTGAGATACAAAAATGTATTTAACAATATTTTTCTGAATGAACTAATCCTTAGCTTTTGATGAATTGCCATGAAAAGTTAAATATGATGGCCATGATGGATAGCCATCTTTGGGTTTTCCTGTGGCCAAGATTTCAATATTATAACTCCATTTTAGCAACACATCTTCATTACATCATCCCTTTCCTATTTAAAGATTGGCAGTAGTGTTGAAAATTTTAAGTGGAGTGTAGAGGAACAGAGAATTAAATTGGTTTTTTTAAGATAGCACTTGTAATAGATTTTCAAATCTAAATCTGTCTTTAAACATTAAATGAAAATGAAATATTCAAAAATAAAGACCTACGTAACAGATTTGGGTTATGACTAACAGAAAATTATTATTTCCCCTTATCTTACAGGCAAAATGGATCTGACTCCCAGTTTACCCTTATTCTGGATCGAAGATTGGATACGTGGTCATCTCTCAAAATCTCTCTACAAAAAATCTCAGTGAGTACCTATCCACTCTGTAGCAATTACTTAGTTTTTTTACATTATGCATTTTGTTTTGGGGGCATGGATTATTTGGATACTGATGGAGATAATAAAAATACATAAGATAATAAGGGAAAATAGGAAGAAGGTTTTGTGGAGTGGACTGTGGCTAGCACCTCCCCTGATGTCAAACTGAATGTGAAGGAACAGATGGATAGTTAGTGGTTCAGGTTACGAATGAGCAAAGCCTCATGGTTTTGTATGTCTTTCAGAGCAAGCCAAATTTTTATAGGAATTTTAAAAAATGAAAACAGTCATGTTGTATACTCATGGTATGCAGAAAAGTATAAAGTAGAAAGTTTAAAACAATTAGAAATCTACTTGTATCTGGTAACCTAAGCAACTGTTTTGAAGATTACAATATGCAATGTAACAACCATTGTTAAATTCGTGTCATCTTGGTTTGAAATCCTGTATTGCTAGTTTTGTTGTGGTGCTATTGTTGTTTTGCTTTTTTGTTTTTGTTTGCTTTTTGATTTTTGTCTTTTTTCTCTATAAGAAAAAACAATAGTAATCCAACCACCTACAAATAAGCATATTGTAACAATTTGGCTGGTGTACATCTTTCTAGACTTGTTTATTTCCTAGGAATATGTAGGGAAGTGAGTCACCTATGAAATGATCTATCCCCCATACTGGACTCTTGTTCCCTTGCTTCCCAAGATAGAGACAGAGGCAGAGACAGATGGGAGAAAGTAACAGTGTTCCTAAAAATAGTAACATGAAAAATACAATTGTGTCCACAGTCAAGACAGTTTTTACACTATTAGCCTGTCAGGATGCAGTCACATTGTTCAACACAGTCATGTGTGGTACATCCTTGTAATCCCAGCAATCTGGGAGGCTGAGACAGGAAGATCTCAAATACTAGCCCAGTTTTGGCAATTTAGTGACCTAATACAACTGTCTTAAAAGAACAATCTGGGGATATAGTTCAGTACACAGTCCCTAGGTTCAATTTCCCAATAACCCCTCCCCTCCAAAATAAAGGAGATGAGGCATTCACAGCCTCCCTCTGAGCTGACAGGATTGGAGTTGTCTGTGGAAGTTTCACATGGCCCACTTCTTTTATCAGACCAAAGTTGCAGGGAATCAATATGATTTTTTTCTTTGAGATTCCAACATCATCAACCACCTGAAATTATTTTCTTTGTACTTAACATTTTTTTGTTTCAATAACTGTTTTCTAAAATCAGAAAACTGAGCAATGTGTGATCCAGTGGGGAGTTAAATTTTTAACTGATACATAAAAACCTAAAAATTATACATATTTTTGGGGTACCACATAACATTTGGATACATGTGTACATCATATATATGAATCAGGGTAAATCTATCTCCTCAAAGATTTATCATTTATTTGCAGTGAAAACACTCCAAATATTTTCTTGTAGTTTTTTCATTCTTTTTTTATTTCTTGGTGCGTGTTTGCAGTCCATAGTGAGTACATTTGCTGTGGGGAGTTTGCAAATGTACAAACACATCTGCATTCTGTTTTCAGTTCTCTTTGTTTCAATTCCTTTTCCCTTCCTTCCATCTCCCTCCCTCCATCTCTCATTCTCATTTGACAAAATAGCTCCCTAATTTCTATAATCAATCTTTTATTTTGCTCTTTATTTCTATTTTGAAAGAGGCAGTACACCATGTTTACTTACAGTCACCCTGCCATGCAGTAGCACACCACAGCTTCCTACGATCAGAAACTACCTGCCCCTATACTAGAACTCACATGGTAAGATGAATGAGACCATTTATTCATATCCAGTGTGAGTTTCCTCATCTTGGGTGTTAGCAAAGTGGTATTTCTTATTTGTTTTAAAAATGTGCTTAACTGTAAACAACATAGAAAAAAGATTACTAGAGCCAAACAAGTTGCTAAAATAAGATAGAAAAATTTTCCTTTGTATATTTTTGCTTTTTCAAAAGCATTTGCATTTACTAAGTAATAGCTGATTCTCCTTACCTCCTGCTTAAATACTGTAGGCAGACATCACTAAAATTGCCCCATAGATGATGAAATTAAATTTATATTTGCACTTTGGGAAGGTTATGTGATGAATCAAAAGTCAAATAGTTAAGAAAATGAAAGATCCAGAGCAAAAATTAGAATTTCATAAATTCCTTTTGATACCCTTTATACATGCTATTTTCTATCATTTTCCAAATGGCCTATGGGTGCATAACTAAATTCAATGTTTTTTATCAAAAGGTAGAATTTCTCTGGACTGAGTAAATCTGTCTTTCATAGATTATTGAACCCTATTATTGGGGTGAAATAAAAGCTATTTCCCTTGTGGCTTTGTAGATTGGTCTTTGGGTTTGTTGAATATATTTTGGTTTATGCCAATAATCAATACTTTTCTATTACATAGAGCACTTCTTGCAAGAAAACATGTTTTACTTCCTAGCTTTTTTACCTTTGGGCCACACTGACCAGCTTGATTAAATTAATTTTCATTGAGTAATCAGCACATGATACTAGTCCTTTGGTATCAATGGTTATGGTATCAAGTTTTGCTGCTATTAATCAAATAGGTTACTTGGAGCAGAGGTCTTTTTTTCCATAACAGAGAAATGTAATATTAGGTCTTGGGTCCTATCAATTAAAGGTCAGTAGAGGATTGATGATTGTATTCTTGGGCAGGGCTGCTCCCATTTCTGTGTACCTAGGGCTGGTGAGATCTCACCGTATGCACAGTAAAGAGCTCAGAACTCAAGGTCCTTTTATTTTCTTTTCTGCCAAATCAGTGGCGCTGGTCAAGAGTAGGGCGTTCTTGTGGCATGTAACTGGCTATAGATTGTTTAGCTGTGTGTCTTTTGAGCATTTTAAATATGTCTGTTTTTGATATAATTTCTCTGTACATACTCAACACATTAATTACATTTCAACCATCAATACCTTTTGGTCCCTGAAGTAAAGGTAAATATTGGACTAATGTCAAGAGCAAAAGTTGGCATTCAGAAAGGGTTTCTGGTGAGAGGCACCACATGTAGACAGGTAACTGTGGTGTATTTCTTTAAATGAGTGTTCATGAAATAACCATATAATTCAGTGTGAAGATCTGATCTTAGGATTCCAAACTAAGTCGAAGCAGTTAGGTTATGCTTCATAATTTTAAAAATGATTATTGATTTGACTCATAACTACATGCTAATGAGACACCATGTGATATTTTGATTTATATATACTTTGTGTAGTGATCAAATCAGGGTAATTAGCATATGTGTCGTCTTAAACATTTATTATTTCTTTGTGGTGGAACATTCCAAATTTTCTCTTGAAGTTATTTTGAGGAAAGTTGATTTGGGAGAAGATCCTATCCATCTTAGAAAGTAAATGCATTCTTTGTTGATTATTATCAGGACCAAATAAACTGTAATTTTTTCTAATGTTTCAGTCCAGAAGAGAATTTAACAAAACGTAATAGCATGCAGAACTGAAATGGAATTTACAGACAGGACAGGGCCAGAGGGATCAGTTAATACTACCTTCACAAAGATTCTTAGCATTCCACCTTAAAAATCCAGTTGCGCAGAAGAGAAAGCCAGTCCCATCCAGACTGCCCGGAGGAGAGTGGGTTTTTCCTACCTCCACTCTCAGTACGTGCGGATTCTCTTGGGCAGTCCAGCGCGAGCTAATCCACAAGGTTCAATCAAGCTAAGTAATTGGGGGAACGTGTCAGCTGCGAATTACCGAGAACAGCAGGGAAGGATCTGTCAGCTGACTAATCAGGGATAGTGGTTTTTTTTTTTCCAGCGTTGCCACGGTGTTGATGGAAGCAGCTAAGGTAGCTTTGTTTGATAGAGATTTTTGGCTGCCGTTTTTTAAAAAATTCTCCCCAAGAAGCAGCTCATATTTCATCAATGTTGCATTGACAATTGGAAAAGAAGAGTGTAATTGTGTATAGGCGAGATGGCAGAAGCAAATCCCCCGAGAGGCAAGATGAGGTTCAGAAGGAATGCGGTAAGGGCTCTGCCTGCAGTCCTGGAAAGCCTGTTCCCAAGTTCAAGTGCAGAGATGCTGCAGCAGGGTGCTGTGGCACAAACTGCTGAGTGGGGCTTTTAAGGAAAAACGGAGAGGATGCAGTCTTGTGTTTGCATGGGTTGCATTGATGTGATTACTGTGAAACCGGCCATAGGGCGATTGAAGGAAGTGGAGGAGGGAGAATATCATTTCAAAATCGAAATGCCATCAGGTTTATGAAAGAGCATTGTTAACATGTCATTTGCTTAAGAATATATTAGCAATTTGGAATCATTTGTTGGCATAGCTTTAAATAATGACTTAAAATAATATCTAACAAAAGAATTTACCCTTTCTTTTCCATGGTCAAGTATAGTATGAGATCACGGATAGGGCTGGAGGCGATTTCATCAGCACTGAAGAAGGCAGCTCTCCTTGGGGGTTACTATACAAGTGAAAAATTTGAAAGTCAGTAATGATTTGCCATCTTTACGGATTCAATTCTTGATCAGACATAAACTTTAAAGATGCAAAATTCTAGCCTGTTGACAACTTTTTTCTTTTAAGGGAAAGGAAAGTGACTCACCTTTTAATATGGGCTAGAATTTGGAAATTTCTCCTCTCAGATACATTTCAACCACTTCTACAAAAATGTTCCCATCATTAATTCATTCATAGACTAAGTTACTCAGATAATTGCTAACGTAACTTTCAGAACTATTTTGGGAAATGTTAAAATAACACTAGCTAATTTAACAGCAAACTTATCAGTAAGACTTTAAATGCCACTCTTTTTCTTTCAAAATTTAAGATGCTAGTGATGTTACAGTTTAATAAAAACTTGCTCACTATAAAAAGTTAGGTTAAAATTGGCCATACTGAAAGGTAACATATTAAGTCAAAAGTCAGATAAGGAAAGTAAGAATTTCATTGTCAAATGACAGGAAGCATCAATGGGTGAGTAAATGATTTATTTTCTAATAAAACAGCACAAAAGCCATTTTTAAAATTTGAGTTAAGATACAACTCTTTATTTGGACAAATTATATATTGAGCTCTACACATGATTTTGTATTATGACAATAGCTTTAGACACTTAACATAAAATTTATGTTGCATCAGAAATGTCTGTGTACATGTTCTGTAGTATCATATGGAACTGATATTAGCACTTTTATTATCAAAAGTAACTGGCTTGAACTTTCAGAAAGTTCCTAATCCATTTATGTATATAGAAGTTTTCTTAGTGCCAAAGTTAATTTCATATATACACGTTAATATCCACACAAATAAATATACAGGCTCTTATTGAGTAGACGTATCTAGTACTATGCTATGTGTGACAGCTTACAGTGGTAATTAAGGAATGGCAGCTGGGCAGAAAGAGCTGTCAGTCTAGCAGAGAAGGTGGGATATGCTCATAAATAACTGTTTAAAAAGAACTTCCAGCTGGTAGGGAAGGCCTTAGACGGGAAGAGATGACATTTGTTTGGACCTTAAATAAAAGTGTACATATTGTACCTTTCTATATTTTTTCCTCATAAATCATTTTCTTTACGAGACTCCTAGGAAGAGAGGTGTTGAGATGAAATAGATTAGATTATTTCCAAAGTCCAGAACTATGATGGCAGGAAAATTGGCTTAGCTTACAAGGATAAACCTTGACCAGAGTGTACAATTTGAACCCCGGCTAGTGACAAAAGGGCTCCACCTTCAAGGATCTCTGGAGTTAGGCAGATCCTGGAGGTGACCATAGGTTTAAAAGGATTGTTCAGTGGAATTGAAAAGTCCTTACAGGGGATTGAACTGGTTGCTGGGTGGAAATTGCAATGACTGTAGCTAAATGAGAGGAAGAGATAAAAAGAAAAAGATAAACAACAAAAATGACAAACCAGGAGGAAGGAGTATTGTTCGGGACTGCCATGCTCTTGAGGTCACTTGGTAAGTTGCTTGGCAACATGTGAAGTAATTCAAACTTTCTGTACCTTAAAAGTAGGGACATAAGGAAAGAATGTGAAAGTGGTTCATGCCACTGAAAATTGTTCTCTCTAGCCCCAGCATATACTGAAGAGATGCTTCAGACCTTATCAAGGTCCATCATATATTGACATCTCAATGTTATACTCTACCACAATAGTAAATCATAATGGTTTCCATTCAGTGGGTTCCATAAATACTAAATCATTTCCCATAACTTCATGAAATGTTATTATGGGCCCATTTTATAGAGTCAAGGTCAAGTCATTCCTAATGGCAGACAGTGTATGAAATGCTAAGTGTCTGGAAAGAGCTTGCCCTTGGCATCCAGACAGACCTTAGTGTCCCTGCTTGTAGACTGTGCTTCAGTTCGCTCATCGGTAAAGAGGGAGCAGTACTGACTTCACTGCCAGTATATGACAAGCCTAGCATGCATGTAACAGCTTTCAGGCAATGGTCCCTCTGATTGTTGCTGCCTTTCTTCACCTTAGAGGTTTAAAAAAACTATAGGGATAAAAATTGCGTTTATAGTTAGTAAACAAAATTTTCTGTCTCACAAGTCTCTTCAAGCGTTTTAAAAGAAATGACTAGAATTACTGAAACCTGTGGATAGGTTCCTGTCCAAAGGAATATTCAACAAGGTTGCTTTCTGGATTTTAACAGTGTTATCAGTGCTGCAGGCGTATGTCTATTGTGGTGGTTATTACTGTGGTGACTGCTGAGAAACCGTGTGCCTGGGCAATGAGGCAGGTGGACTGAGTAAAAAGGGGGAATGTGCTCTCTAGAAGCAGAAGATGATAGGAAGCTTGTTTTGTGCCTGCCTCCTTGAAGAGCCAGTAAGAGCTGCTGCAGAGGGCTGGGCTCGGGCCTAGTGCAGGGATTGGACACAGCTCTGGGCCCTGTGATGATGGGCAGCGTATTCCATTTTGGAGACATGCCTTTAAGCAGTCACACGTTGCAAGTCCAAAAATAATGCTTGTTTCCTCTTTCATGCAAATTCTTTTTTTTTGAAAGAAAAAAAAACCCTAAACAAAATAAAACAAGATTAACCCTTGACCATATCCCTTTGCTTTTTGAAAGGAGCTCTAGACATGGTTTCTGTTTTTAGAATTTGGAGTTTGATTTTGGATGAAATAGAAATTGTGCTTCTTCATGTTTATATAACCATACAGATTAGAGATTCTTAAAGCAGCATACCAAAATATTTAGGAATGTAGTTTTCTCAAACCAGCATGGGAAAGCTCATGATCCTGAGCTGTATTTTCTCTGATGATGTGTCCTTCAGAAATCATATGCTGTTTGATTCTTCATTCAAATACCAGCTTTTGAATGGATTATTTTGAAATTTTTACTGGTAGAAATATCTGTATATGGAGCAAAATCACTTTCTCTGTATACTTATATGTATGCCCACATGCATATGTGCAAACTAATCTTAAATCCGCACAGCTTGGACCAGTGACTTAGCTCAGCTGCTTAAGTGCCTGCCTGGCAAATGTGAGGTTGTGAGTTCAATTCCTGGTACAAAAAAAAATCCACATGGCTTTTCAG
>PVJX010039611.1:0-15655 GCA_004027295.1 Dolichotis patagonum
GCATATGGACAGCCAATTTTTCCAGCACCATTTGTTAAAGAGACTGTCATTCTTCCAGCGAGCATGTTTGGCCCCTTTATCAAAGATGAGGTGGTTCAGTGAGTTTGCAGTTGTGGTTGTATTTTCCAATCTATTCCACTGATCCTCAGGTCTGTTTCTATTCCAGTACCATACTGACTTTATCACTGTAGCTTTGTAGCATAATTTCAAATCAGGGATTGTGATGCCTCCTGCCTTGCCTTTGTTGCTTAGAATTGCCTTTGCTATTCTAGGTCTCTTCTGGTTCCAGATGAATTTTAGGAGTGATTTCTCTAGATCTATGAGGTATGTTAGTGGTATTTTGATTGGGATGGCATTGAATCTGTATAGTAATTTTGGGAGAATGGGCATTTTTACAATGTTTGTTCTTCCTATTCATGAACAGGGTATGTCTTTCAACTTTCTGAGGTCCTCTTCGATTTCCTTTTTCAGGGTATTATAATTTTCCCTGTATAGCTCTTTTACTTCTTTCGTGAGATTAATTCCTAAGTATTTCATGGTTTTGGATGCTAGTGTAAAGGGTGTAGTTTCTCTTATTGCTCTCTCAGTAATTTTGTTGTTAGTGTATAGAAATGCTATTGAATTTTGTGTATTGACTTTGTATCTGGCTACCTTGCTGAATTTGTTAATTATATCTAGGAGTCTTTCAATAGAGTTTTGGGAGTCTTCTATGTAAAGTATCATGTCATCTGCAAATAATGATAATTTAACTTCCTCTTTTCCTATCTTTACTCCTTTTGTTTCTCTTTCCTGTCTTATTGCTCTGGCTAGTATTTCCAGTACTCTGTTGAATAGCAGTGGTGATAATGGACATCCTTGTCTTGTGCCTGATTTTAAGGTAAAGGCTTTCAGTTTTTGACCATTTAATATGATGCTGGCTGTTGGTTTGTCATAGATGGCCTTTACCATATTGAGATAAAGACCCTCTATTCCAATTCTCTGTAAGGTTCTTATGATGAATGAGTGTTGGACTTTATCAAAAACTTTTTCTGCATCTATAGAGATGATCATGTGGTTCTTGCTTTTGGCTCTACTGATATGGTGGATTACATTTATTGTTTTTCGTATGTTGAACCATCCCTGCATTCCTGGGGTGAATCCTACCTGGTCATGGTGATAATCTTCTTGATGATTTGCTGCATCCTGTTTGCCAATATTTAATTGAGAATTTTTGCATCTATGTTCATTAGGCAGATTGGCCTAGAGTTCTGTTTTTTAGTTGAGTCTTACTCTGGTTTTGGTACTAGAGTGATATTTGCTTCCAGGAATGATTTAGGAAGAATGTTTCCCTTTCAATTTCATTGAAGAGTTTCAGGAGTGTTGGAATTACATCTTCTTTGTATTTCTTGTAGAATTCTGCAGTGAATCCATCTGGGCCTTGGCTCTTCTTTGTAGGCAAGGACTTAATTACATTTTCAATTTCAGGAATAGAAATTGGGTTATTCAGCAGTTTTACATCTTCCTGATACAGCTTTGGTAGTTCATATGTATCTAGGAATTTGTCTATTTCTTCAGTGTTATTGAACCTATGAGAGTAGAGGTTTTCAAAGTAGGTGTTGATGATCTTCTGTATTTCCACTGAGTCTGTAGTAATTTCACCTTTTTCATTTCTTATTGCATGAATTTTAGTTTTTTCTTTCCTTTTTAAAATAAGGTTGGCCAGGGGCTTATCAATTTTATTTATTCTTTCAAAGAACCAACTCTTTGAGTCATTGATCCTTTGTACTGTTTTCTTAGTCTCTATTGCATTAATTTCTGCTCTAATCTTTATAATTTCCTCCCTTCTTTTGGCTTTTGGCTTGGCTTGCTCTTCTTTTTCTAGATGTTTGAGTTGTAGCATCAGGTTGTTTATTTCTGTTCATTCTGTCTTCCTGATGTGGGAACTCAATGCAATAAATTTTCCTCTCAGGACTACTTTCATTGCATCCCACAAATTCCAGTAAGTTGTGTCTGTATTTTCATTTACTTGTAGATATTTAATTTCTTCTTTAATTTCCTCTGTGACCCACTGATTGCTCAAGAGTGTATTATTCAGTTTCCATGTGTTTGCAGTTTTTTTGCAATTTCTTTTATCATTAATTTCTAGATTCAAAGCACTATGATCTGATAACATGCATGGAACAATTACAATTCTTTTCCATTTACTTAAATATGTTCTGTGGGCTAGTATATGGTCTATTTTAGAGAATGTCCCATGTACTGCTGAGAAGAAGGTGTATTCTGATGTTGTTGGATGGAGCAGTCTGTATACATCTATGAAGTTCATTTGTTCGCAGGTGTGATTCAGTTTTGTTATGTCTTTGCTGATTTTCTGTCTAGTTGATCTGTCCCTTTGGGTCAATGGTGTGTTAAAGTCTCCTGTTATTATTGTATTATTGCTTATTTGATTTTTCATTTCTGTTAGTATTTCCTTTACTAGTATTTCCTTTACTGGGTGCTCTGTAATTTGGTGCATATATATTTAAGATTGTTATCTGTTCCTCTTGAAGTTTTCCCCTAACTAGTATGTAGTGACCTTCTTCATCTCTTTGGATTATTCTTGGCTTGAAATTCACATTGCCTGCAAACAGGATTGCTACTCCTGCTTTTTTTTGGTTTCCTGTTGCATGAAGTATTGTTTTCCATCCTTTGACTTTCAGTCTATGAGTGTCCTTTTGGGTTAGATGGGTTTCTTGTAGACAGCATATGATTGGATGTTGTTTCTTGATCCATTCTGCCAGTCTGTTTCTTTTGATTGGAGAGTTGAGGCCATTTACATTAATGGTTGTAACTGTTATATAGTGGTTTATTGTTGACATGTTATCTTTCTGCTGTTGTGTCTTTAGCTTTCCATTCTGTTTAATTGTCTGCCTTGCTTGGTGGTTTTCTCCCATGTGTATCTAGAATGTTTTTCAGTATTCTTTGTAGGGTTGGTTTGGTGTTCATGAAGTTCTTCAGCTGTTCTTTGCCATGGAAGCATCTTATTTCTCCATCCATTTTGAAGGACAGTTTTGCAGCGTATGTCAGTCTGGGTTGGAAGTGGTTTTCCTTTAGGATCTGAAATACTTTACTCCATGCTCTTCTGATTTCATTGTTTGTGTTCAGAAGTCTGCCATGATTCTGATAGGTTTTCCTTTATAGGTGATCTCTCTTTTCTCTCTAACAGTTTTTAGTATTCTATTCTTATGTTGGATTTCCGGGATGGTGATTATTATGTGTCTGGGTGTAGTTTTATTTTGGTTATGGCTGTTTGGAGTTCTATATGCTTCACTTATCCAGATGTCTGTTTCTCTTTTCATGTTTGGGAAGTTTTCAGCTATTACTTCTGTAAATATCCTCTTGATATCATTTGGGCTGTCCCCTTCTTTTTCATTTATCCCTATTAATCTTATGTTATATTTCTTTGCATCATCTTGCAGGTGTTGAATTGTTATTTCCTGATTCTTTTTTATTTTTAAAAGATCTTGTCTTTCCTGCTCACTGGCTGCAATCTTATCTTCGAGGTCTGAAATTCTGTCTTCACTTTCATTGGGGCAGTTTTTACAGCTTTCATTAGAATTTTTGATTTCCTGTATATCTCTTTGAATGCACTTTTTGCATTCTGTTTGTTTTCTTATATTGTTCTTTCAGGGATTCTATCTGTTTGCACTGTTCCTCTAACTTTTAGCTGTGTTTTCGCTAGATGCATTCACTATTTCTTTCACTATTTTTATCAAATCTTCTTTTACCTAGGCAAGTATTTCTGATTTGAATTTCTCCATAGCTTTCCCTATTTGCATATTTATTTCATTTGATATCATTTCAGACATTTCAGGTGTATGGCTTCTTTTTTCTTCTATGTATATGGGTTCTAAGCTTTCTTAGGGAGGGCTAGAGCTTTGAACCTGCCTTTTGGTCTTTCTTTTTGTCATTTTTCTATATTTCCTTGCTTTGAGTGGTGTTCCAAAGCTTCCTGTGCATGTGTGGTGAATTACCTCTTGCATGCTCAGTTTCTGGAGGTGCAGTGGCTCCCCCACAGGCTCTTGGCTTCCTCACAGGGTCCTAACTCCCCTTTGTGGGCTCCTGGCTCCCTAAGTTGTAAGGGGGATGCTGGGCGTGGTCAACCCAGAGCCTGTGGAATCTCAGGCAGGCCAGGCCGCTGTACTTTGTCCCAGGCAGGTCTCCGGGAGGTTCCCTACAGGTGAAGTGTGGGCCTACAGGTCCCAAAGAGTCTGGCCAAAATGCTGGTTTCTGCAAAGTTCCTGGTCCCAAACAGACCTGGCCATGATGCCGGTCTCCGGGAAGTTCCCTGTGGGTGAATGGCGGGCCTACAGGTCAGAAACAGTCAAGCCAAGATGCTGGTCTCCGCAAAGTTCCCAATCCAAACAGGGCAGGCCACTCTGTGGGTCTGCAGGAGGTTCCCTGTCCCAAGCAGTCAGGCTGAGATGCTGGTCTCTGGGAGATTTCCTGCGGGTGAAGGGTGGGCCTAGGGATCCCAAGCAGACCTTGCGGAGATGTTGGTCTCCAGGAAGTTCCCTGTGGGTGAAGGCGGTATGATTCAGTTCTCGTATTTCTTTGCTGATTTTCTGTCTAGGTGATCTGTCCCTTTGTGTCAATGGCTTGTTAAGGTCTCCTGTTATAATTGTGTTATTGCTTATTTGATTTTTCATTTCTGTTAATATTTGCTTTGCATAGTATGTGCTCTGGAATTTGGTGCATATACATTTAAGATTGTTATCTTTTCCTCTTTAAGTTTTCCCCTAACTAGTGTGTAGTGACCTTCTTTATCTCTTTGGATCATTCTTGGTTTGAAATTCACAGTGCCTGCAAACGGGATGGCTATTCCTGCTTTTTTTTTTTTTGATTTCCTGTTGCATGAAGTATTGTTTTCCATCCTTTGACTTTCAGTCTATGAGTGGCCTTTTGGATTAGATGGGTTTCTTGTAGACAGCATATGGTTGGATGTTGTTTCTTGATCCATTCTGCCAGTCTGTTTCTTTTGATTGGTGAGTTGAGGCCATTTACATTAATGGTTGTAACTGCTGTATATTGATTTATTGTTGACATGTTATCTTTCTCCTGTTGTATTGTTAGCTTTCCATTCTATTTAATTGTCTGCCTTGCTTTGTGGTTTTATCCCACATATATCTAGAATGTCTTTCAGTATTCTTTGTAGGGTTGGTTTGGTGTTCATGAAGTTCTTTGTCATGGAAGTCTCTTATTTCTCCATCCATTTTGAAGGACAATTTTGCAGGGTACGTCAGTTGGGTTGGAAGTGGTTTTCCTTTATGATCTGAAATACTTCACTCCATGCTCTTCTTGACTTCATTGTTTTTGTTGTGAAGTCTGCTGATAGGTTTTCCTTTATAGGTAATCCATCTTTTCTCTCTAATGGCTTTTAGTATTCTGTTCTTATGTTGGATTTCTGGGATGGTGATTATTATGTGTCTGGGTGTAGTTTTATTTTGATTATGGATGTTTGGAGTTCTATACGCTTCACTTATCCAAATGTCAGTTTGCCTTCTCATGTTTGTGAAGTTTTCAGCTTTTACTTTTGTAAATATCCTCTGGATATCATTTGGGCTGTCCCCTTCTTTTTCATTTATCCCTATTAATCTTATGTTATTTTTCTTTGCATCATCTTGCAGCTGTTGAATTGTTATTTCCTGATTCTTTTTTATTTTTAAGAGATCTTTCCTTTCCTGTTCACTGGCTGCAATCTTATCTTCGAGGTATGAAATTCTATGTTCACTTTCATTGAGGTGGTTTTGGCAGCTTTCAATTGCATTTTTGATTTCCTGTATATCTCTTTGAATCTGCTTTATGTATTCTGTTTGTTTCTTATAGTGTTCATTCAGGTATTCTATCTGTTTGCTTTGCTTCTCTAATTTTTTAGCTGTGTTTTCACTAGATGTGTTCACTATTTCTTTCACTATTTTTATCATTTCTTCTTTTACCTGGGCAAGTACTTCTGATTTGAATTTCTGCATAGCTTCCCCTAGTTGTGTCTTTATTTCATTTGATATCATTTCAGACATTTCAGGTGTATGGCTTTTTTTTTCTTCTATGTACATGGCTCCTAGGCTTTCTTAGGGGTGGGCTGGAGTTTTAAGCCTGCCTTTTGGTCTTTCCTTTTGTCATTTTTCTATATTTCCTTGCTTTGAGCGGTGTTCCAAAGCTTTCTCTGGATGTGTGGCGGGTTACCTCCTGCCCCATCATTTCCTGGAGCAGCAATGGTTCACCCACAGGCTCTTGGCTCCCTAAATTGAAAGGCAAAAGCTGGACCTTGTGAACTGGGGCCCGTGGAATCTTGGGCCACAGTCTCATGTCCAAGGGTGTGAGCATGATTTCAACTGCTGTGAGTGCTTGTTTTAAGCTCTCTCCAGGCCAGCCCGCACTGGGCTGTTAGGCCCCCAGCTCGGCCTTCACCTCCCGAACTGAGAGAAGGCCACTGTGCATGTTGTACTAAGGTGGTGGAGCTTCTGGGACTCCATCTAGTGTACCAGGTAGCTATCCAGAAGCTCAATTGCCCAGAGCCCAGCTTGCCAACTCTCCACAAGCCCATTTTGGGGCTGTAGGACTCACTTTGCAGGGTTCTAACTCCCCTCTGCAGGCTCTTGGCTCCCTAAATTTTAAGGCAGATGCTGGGCCTGGGGAACTGGAGCCCACAGAAACTTGGGCTGCAGGTATTTGTCCTAAGGAGAGGGAAAGATCTCCTGGGCAGTTAGTCCCCCAGCTGGACCTCTGCCTCCCGAACTGAGAGAAGGTCACTGGGCATGCTGTACTAAGGCGGTGGAACTTCCGGGACTTGGTCCACTGTACTGGTAGCTAGCCAGAAGCTCGATTTCCTGGGGCCCAGGTCCTGATTTGTGTATGTTAAACCATCCTGCATTCTTGGAATGAATCCCACTTGGTGGTGATGTATAATCTTGATGATTTGCTACATTCTATTTGCCAGTATTTTACTGAGAATCTTTGCATCATTGTTCATTAGTGAGATTCATCTATAGTGCTCCTTTTTGGTTGGGTTTTTCTCTGGTTTTAGTGTCAGGGTAATACTTGCCTCTGGGAATGATTTAGGGAGGATTGCTTTTCTTTCAATTTCATTGAAGGTTTTAAGGAGTATTGGCATTAAATCTTTTCTAAATTTCTTGTAGAATTCAGATGTGAATCCATCAGGATTTGAGCTTTTCTTTGTTGATAAGTTTTTAATAACATTTTTGATTTCAGTAGCTGATATTGGATTATTCAAAATTGTTATATCTTCTTGATTGAGTTTTGGTAGTTTATATGTTTCTGGAAACCATTTCCTCTCTGTTTTGCACCCTAAGTGAGTAGAGATCTTCAAAGTAGGTGTTCATGATCTTTTGAATTTCCATGGGATCTGTAGTAATTTCCCTATTTTCCATCCATATTGTGTGGATTTGAGTTTTTTCTTTCTTTTTTTTTTGATAAGGTTGACTAGTGTCTTATCAATTTTATTTAATCTCTCAAAAACCAGCTCTTTGATTTATTAATTGTTTGTATTGTCTTTTAAGTTTGAATTGCATTAATTTCTGCTCTAATCTTTACAATTTCCTCTCTTCTATGAACTTTGGGTTTGATTTGCTTTTCCTTTTCTAGAATACTTGAGATGTAGCATTAGGTTATTTATTTGTGCTTGTTCCATTAATGTGACTATTTATTGCTATATTTCCCTCTTAGGCCTGCTTTCATTGTGTCCCATAGGTTATGATATGTTATATCTGCATATTTGCTGTATTGTAGATATTTTCTTTTAAATTTTATTTTAAAGAGAGTAAATTAAACATAACAAAAGAGAACAAAACAGATCAGAAGAAAATAATGTAAGAGACACAGATTTCAAAGCAAGACCACAGGAGATCTTCATTGTCTATCATATTGTCTCTGGTTTTCTTCTAAATACTTGTCCATATCTTTTAAAAAAATTTTATTTAAAGAAAAAAATACCCAAAACATAAAAAAGAGTAGAAATAATACAGAATTTTAAGAAAAAAATAAACAGTAAAAACCACTAGTTGATAAATTACATATCTTCATCTTAGGAATAGTTGTTCAAGTTACAGAATTAAAGCACACAAAATGGACATTCAAACAGTGAGACTGAAAACAGTTCTGTTCAATGATTCAACAAAAACTTAATAATATGGATATCTAGCTTACACACTTAAACATACATGCAGTTTATCCTTTAGAGCACTTTCTTTTTCTCTCTTTTTTTACAATAGCAATTACACATTTTGGATTTTATTACTCCTACATTTCTTATTACTTTTTACACTAGAGACACAGTGTGATATTTATAAGTTGTCCATATCTTCCCATAAAATGAATTCATACAAAACAAAAATAGTACTAAACTGATCAGAAAACGATGATGAAGGCATTTTACATCTTCAAAACCAGACAATAGGGAAGTCAACAATGGCTGCCATAATTTCTCTTGTTCCTTTCAAAATAGCTGTCCATACCTTCATGTGTGTTGAAATTAAACAAAACAAAACAAAACAAAACAAAACAGACTAAAATCACTCTGAACAAAGAATAATAGTATTGCTGGATTTCACAGCATGATGCTACAGGATCAGCATTGGGTACCTTAGTGTCTTTTTTCTTCAACATAGCTGTTCATTTCATCATGCATTATGTAATCGATTCTCACACACTGTTTAGGGGAAGTTCTACATATGTATGAGTCTCTACATGTATACCTATTCTTTCTATATTAGAGGGAAGTACAAAACAAAACAAAACAAATTCCTAGAAAATCACAAAACAAAGAAGTCAAATAAATAACAGTAGCAAAGAGCCCAAAACACTGACAATATAGGACTTCAAAAAAAGATGGTAGGAGCATAACTAGGGTTATTATTTTACATAATGATCTTCAAGAGTTCCTCAGATCACTATACCACAATATGCAAAATTTTTTGAATCCTACGAATGTTAACTGTTTTGTTCCAAGAACTTACAGAATTTGTAGCACAATCATCTTAGCTATCCTAAGTGTGTTTATATAATTTTAGATATTTTTCTTTTCCCTTCCTTTTTCTTTTTCCTCATTTTCCCTGAAATATTACTTTTTCCCCTTATCCTTTCACTGTGTTTATTGAGTTTTTTTGTATCTTATGTACTCTTACCATTTCTTACATTACAGAGACTATATAGTATTTACACATGTGAGTTTGATTTATTTCACTTATGAGTATGGTCTCAAGTTGCATCCATTTATCTCGATGTGATGATTCTTTATAGCAGAGTAGTACTCCATTGTATAAAAATACCACATGTTTTTTATCCATTCCTTAGTTGATGGGCACTTAGGTTGTTTCCAAGATCTGGCTATTACAAATTGTGCTGCCATAAACATGGGTGCACATATATTACTGTGGTATGATGTTTTCAGTTCTTCTGGGAATATGCCTAGAAGTGGAATAGCTGGGTCAAATGGGACTTCCAATCCCAGCTTTTTTTAGAATCTCCAGACTGAACTCCACAGTGGTTGCACAAGTCTGCACTTCCACCAACAGTGCAGAAGAGTTCCTTTTTTCCTGCAGCCTCTCCAGCACTTGTTGTTGGTAGTTTTCTTTATTCTGGTCATTCTTTCTGGAGTGAGATAGAGTCTCAGTGTGGTTTTAATTTGCATTTCTCTAATGACCAATGATGCTGAACATTTTTTCATGTATTTATTTGCTGTTTGTGTTTCTTCATCTGAGAACTGTGTGTTCATCTCAGACGCCCATTTTTGGATTGGGTCTTTGAATTTTGGGGACCTGATTTTTTAAAATTCTTTATATATTTTGCACAGAAGTCCTTTGTCTAAGGGACTGTTCACTGAGATCTTTTCCCAATTTGTGGGTTTTCTTTTGGCAATGCTGGAGATTTCTTTTGACATGCAAAAACTCTTTAATATGACGTGATTCCAGTTATTGATTCTGTGAAGTATTTTGAGTGCAGTTTGATTCTTGTTCATGAATTCTCTACCTATCCCTATGTCTTCAAGATTTCTACCTACTTTGTCTTCCAACAGATTTAGTGTTTCTGTTTTGATATTTAGATCTTTGATCTCTTTAGACTTTAGTTTAGTACATGATGATAGACATGGGCCTAATTTTAGTTTTCAGCATATGGAGAGCCAATTTTTCTCCCACCATTTATTGAAGAGACTGTCTTTATTCCAGTGAATGTGTTTGGCCCCTTTATCAAAGATAAGGTGGCTGAGTGTGTTTGTAGTTGTAGCTGTATCTTCTAATCTGTTCCATTGATATTCAGGTCTGTTTTTATTCCAGTACCATTCACAGTAGCTTTGTAGTATAACTTCAAGTCAGGGATTGTGATACCACCTTCTTTCCCTTGGTAGCTTAGTATTTCCTTTGCTATTATATGTCTCTCCTGGTTCCAGATGAATTTTAGAAGTGATTTCTTAGATCTGTGAGATATGCTAGTGGTATTTTGATTGGAATTGCATTGAATCTGCATAAAAAATAGAACTTTTGCTTCTTTTGTTAGATTAATAACTAAGTACTTTAATTTTTTGGATGCTATTGTGAAGGATGTGGCTTCTCTAATTTTTCTCTCAGTGGTTTTGCTGTTAATGTATAGGAATGCTATTGCTTTTTTTTTTTTTTTGGTACCAGGGATTCAAGTCATGACCTAGCACTTGCCAGGCAGGCACTTATGCTACTGAGCTAAATCCCTGGCCACTGCTATTGATTTTTGCATGTTGACTTTGTTTCCAGCTACATTACTGAATGTATTTATTATTGCTAGGAGTCTTCCAATGGAGTTTTGGGAGTCTTCTATGTAGAGTATCATGTCATCTGCAAATATTGATGGTTTAACTTCTTATTTTCCTATCCTTACACTTTTTTATTTCTCTTTCTTGTCTAATTGGTCTGGCTAGTATTTCCAGCACTATATTGAATAGGAGGCGTGATAATTGACATCCTTGTCTTGTTCCTGATTTTATGGTAAAGGCTTTCGATTTTTGGGTGTTTAATATGATGTTGGCTGTTGGGTTTGTCATAGGTAGCTTTTATCATATTGAGGTAAAGATAATCTATTCCAGTTTTCTGTAAGATTCTTATCCTGAATAAGTGTTGGACCTTTCAAAACCTTTTTCTGCATCTATACAAGTGATCATTTGGTTCTTATTTTGGTTCTATTGATATGGTGAATTTAATTTATTGATTTGCATATGTCGAACTGTCCCTGCATTCTTGGGATGAATACAATTTGGTTGTGGTGTATAATCTTGTTGATGATTTACTGCATTCAGTTTGCCAATATTTTATTGAGAATTTTTGCATGTATGTTCATAAAGGAGATTGACCCATAGTTGTCTTTTTTGGTTGGGTTTTTCTCAGGTTTTGGTATTAGAGTAATATTTGCTTCCAGGAATGAGTTAGGGAGAATTACTTCCCTTTCAGTTTCACTGAAGAGTTTGAGGAGTGTCTGCATTAAGTCTTCTTTGAATTTCTGGTAGAATTGCACATGAATTCATCTGGACCTTGGCTTTTCTTTGTTGGTAAAGATTTAATTACATTTTCAGTTTCATTAATTGAAATTGAGTTATTCAGCAGTGTTACATCTTCTTGACTTAGCTTTGGTAATTCATATGTTTCTAGGAATCTGTCTATTTTTTCTGTGTTATCAAGTCTGTAAGAGTAGAGGTTCTCAAAATAGGTGTTGATGATCTTCTGTATTTCCACAGGGTCTGTAGTGATTTCACCCATTTCATTCCTTATTGCATGAATTTGAGTTTTTTCTTTTCTTTTTAAAATAAGGTTGGCTAGGGGCTTATCAATTTTATTTATTCATTCAAAGAATCACCTCTTTGATACATTTATTCTTTGAATTGTTTTCTTAGTCTATGTTTGCAGACAATGTGAACTTCAAACCAAGAATGATCTTGGTTATTTTCCCTGAATAGGTCTTTTACTTCTTTTGTTATATTAATTCCTAAGTATTTCATTTTTTGGATGCTATTGTGAAGGATGTGCCTTCCTAATTTCTCTCTCAGTGCTTTTGTTGTTAATGTATAGAAATGCTATTTCTGCTCTGACCTTTATAATTTCTTATAATTTCCTTCCTTCTTTTGGCTTTGGGCTTGACTTGCTCCTTTTGCTAGATGTTTGAGGTGTAACATCAGGTTGTTTGTGTTCATTCTGTTTTCCTGATGTGGGAGATCGCCACAGTAAATTTTCCTCTGAGAACTGCTTTCATTGCATCCCACAAGTTTCAGTAAGATGTATTTATATTTTCATTTGCTAGTAGATATTGTTTAATTTCTTCTTTTATTTCCTCTGTGACCCACTGATTGCTCAGGAGTGTATTATTCAATATCCATGTGTTTATGGGATTTTTGCAGTTTTTTTATCATTAATTTCTTGTGTCATGGCACTATGATCTGATAACATGCATGGGATTCTTTGCACTAACTTAAGCATGTTCTGTGGGCTGGAATGTGGTCTATTTTAGAGAATGTTACATGTGCTGCTGAGAAGAACATATATTCTGATGTTGTTGGATGGAACACTCTGTATACGCCTATCAAGTCCATTTGTTCACAGGTGTGATTCAGTTCTGTTATTTCTTTGCTGATTTTCTGTCTAGTTGATCTGTCCCTTTGTGTCAATGGTATGTTAAGGTCTCCTGTTATAACTGTGCTATTGCTTATTTGATTTTTCATTTCTGTTAATATTTGTTTTGTATAGCTGGGTTCTCTCAAATTTGGTGCATATATTTAAGATTGTTATCCCTTCCTCTTAAAGTTTTCTCTTAGCTAGTATGTAGTGACCTTCTTTATCTCTCTTGATCATTCTTGTTTTGAAGTTCATATTGTCTGCAAACAGAATAGCTACTCCTGCTTTTTTAGGGGGTTCCTGTTGCATTAAGTATTGTTTTCCATCCTTTGACTTTCAGTGTGTGAGTTTCCTTTTGTGTTAGATGGGTTTCCAGTATACTGCATATGGTTGGATGTTGTTTCTTGATGCATTCTACCAGTCTCTTTTAATTGTTGAATTGAGGTCATTTACATTAATGGTTATAAATGTTATATATTGGTCTACTTTTGAAGTGTTATCTTTCTTCTGTTGATTCTTTACCTTTCCACTCTGTTTAATTGTTTGCCTTGCTCAGTGGTTTTTTCCTATGTCTATCTAGAGTGTCTGTCAGTATTCTATGCAGTGTTTGTTTGGTGGTCATAAAGTTCTTCAGCTATTCTTTGTCATGGAAGTATCTTATTTCTCCATCCATTTTGAAGGATAGTTTTGCAGGGTACATCAGTTTGGGTTGGAAGTCATTTTCTATTAGGATCTTAAATACTTCACTCCATGCTCTTCTTGACTTTATTTTTTGTGTTGAGAAGTCTGCTGTGATTCTGATAGGCTTTCCTTTATAGATAATCTGTCTCTTCTCTCTAGAAGCTTTTAATATTTTGTTCTTATATTGGATTTCTGGGATGTTGATTATTATATGTCTGGGTGTAGTTTTATTTTGGTTTTGGTTATTTGGAGGTCTATATGCTTCACTGATCTGCATGTCAGTTTCCATTGTCATGTTTGGGAAATGATCAGCTATTACTTCTGTAAACAGTCTCTTGATATCAATTGTGTTGAAAACTTCTTTTTCATTTATACCTATCAATCTTGTGTTGTTTTTCTTTGCATTGTCTTGCAGTAGTTGAATTGTTATTTCCAGATTGCTTATTATTATTTGTTTTCTTTTTTTATTTAAAGAGAAAAAACCAACCAAACAAAACAAAATAGAAAGAGAGTAGCAACAATACAGAATTCCAAAAAGGAAAGAAAAAAAAAACAACAACAAAACAAAAACAAAAACACTAAGAAATCGTCACTTGATAAGTTACATACTGTCATCATTGGAAATAGTTGTTCAAGTTACAAAGTTAAAACATACAAAGTACACATTCAAAAAATGAGGCTGCTCAACAATCTAACAAAAACAGTAATAGGGTCATCTATTGTACACACTTAAACACACATGCAGTTATATACTTTAGAGCACTTTCTTTTCCTCTCTTTTTTTACAGTAGCAATTACACATGTTGGGTTTTATTACTCCTACAATTATTATTACTTTTTACACTAGAGAAACAATGTGATATTTATAAATATGATTCTTATTTATGTCACTAATGAGGATAGTCTCAAGTTGTCTCCATTTCCCTATGAAGGCCTCAAGACCATCCTTTTTCATAGCTGAGTAATATTCCATTGTGTAAAAATACCACATCTTTTTCATCCACTCTGCATTTGCTAGGCATCTTAGCTGTTTCCAAGGTTTAGCTATTACAAATTGGGCTGCTATGAATGTGGATACACATATATAACTGTGATATGAACTTTTCAGTTTTTCTGGGAAAATACCCAGGAGGGGAATAGCTGGGTTGAATGGAGCTTCCACTCCTAGTCTTCTGAGAATTCTCCATATTGATTTCCATAGTGGTTGCACCAGTCTGCACTCCCATCAGTGTTCCTTTTCCCCCACAGCCTCACTAACATTTGTTATCAGTTGATTTCTTGATGGCAGCTATTCTTTCTGGTGTGAGATGATATCTCATTGTTGTTTTAATTTGCATTTCTCGAATGACCAGTGATGGTGAACATTTCTTCATGTATCTCTTTGCCATTTGTACATCTGTGTGTTCATCTCAGATGCCCATTTTTAGGGAGGGTCTTTGAATTTGGGGGGTTGATTTCAATTATTTATGTGTTCTGGATATAAGTCCTTTGTCTAAGGGGTTGTTGGTTAAAATTCTTTCCCATTCTATTGGTTTTCTTTTCACTCTGATGGTGATTTCTTTTGAAGTGCAGAAACTTTTCTTTTTTTATTTTAAAGAGAAAACTTTTCAATAATATGAGATCCTAGTTATTGATTCTCGGAAGTGTTTCCCATGCAGTTTGCATTTTGTTCATGAATTCTCTGCCTACCCCTATGTCTCCAAGAGTTCTACCTACCTTATCTTCTAGTAGATTTAGTATTTTTTTCAATGTTTAGGTCTTCGCTCCACTTAGACTTTAGTTTTGTGCATGGTGATAGGCATGGATCTAGTTTCAGTCTTCTGCATGTGGAGACCCAATCTTTCCAACACCATATATTATAGAGGCTATCTTTCCTCCAGTGAACATGTTTAGCCCCTTTGTTTAATATCAGGTGGCTGAGTGTTTTTGTACCTATACTTGCATCTTCTAATTTGTTCCATTGATCCTCAGGTCTATTTCTTTGCCAGTACCATGCTGATTTTATCACTGTGGCTTTGTAGTACAGTTTCAAATCAGGAATGAGATGCATCCTGCCTTGCCTTTATTGCTCAGAATTGCCTTTGCTATTCTAGGTTTCTTCTGGTTCCAAATGAATTTTAGTAGTGTTTTCTATTTTTAAAAAATATTTTTAGAGCCCCACCCTTCACCCCCAGGAAGTCTCCCAGAAAGCAGCATCTTGGCCTGTCTCTTTGGGACCCGAAACTCTCGGACCCATAGTGTGGCCTGGGCTGTTTGGATTGAAAGTCTGCACAGACCTGCATCTCAGCATGACTCTTTGGGACTGGTAGGCCCGCCCTTCATCCACAGGGAACTGCCTGGAGATTGGCATCTGGGCCAGATCTGTTTGGGCC
>PVJX010039612.1:0-15660 GCA_004027295.1 Dolichotis patagonum
CCAAAAAAAAAACCCTTATGTCTTAATAAACACATAGTAATGGTACATGTTTATGGGGTACAGTGTGATGTTCCAATACATACACACATATTGTAATGATCAAATGAAGGCAATTAACATTATCATTTTTTTCCTGTGAAAAACATTCAAAAGTCTTTAGCAATTTTGAAATACATAATACCTTACTGTCAATTACAATCATCCTAACCCAAAACTTCAAAACTCCTGGAATAAAACATACTTGAGAAACACCTCATGACACTAGTTGTGCAAGAATTTTTTGGATGACACCTCAAAAGTACCGGGAATAAAAGCAAGAAAAGACAAATGGGATTACATCAAACTAAAAGGCTTGTGCAACAACAAAGTGAACAATTAACACAGCAAAAAACCTACAAAATGGAAGAAAATATTCACGAACTATGTTATTAGATGAGGGGTTAATATCTAGAATATATAAGGAACTCAACAGCAAGAAAACTGGATTTAAAAATGGGCAAAGAATTCAATTTCTTTTAATCACAGTACACCCAAACAAAATGTATTTGTTAACCAAATATGGCCCACAGGCTGCCAATTTGTACCCTACAATAGACTGTAATACTACCAACTAGATTTCTGCCTCATTTAATTTCAATCACATTCTGGTCTATGTCTCTAACACACTTATTAGGTCATCTTGGTTTATCTAGTTAGTTTTGAGGTATAAGTGATATACAAAAAATGTACATATTTAACATATATATTTGCCTCAGCTTCCCCAGTGCTGGGACTACAGGTGTGTGCCACTACACCCAACAGCAATTAGGAACTAAATGCTGAAACTTGCTCTATCAGTTCAATGCAAGCAGGTTAAAAACCAGGAACCACACATGGGTTCCCAGGCCACATCAAGCATCGTATTTATTGATTTATTTATTGGTACTGGGGATCAAACTCATGATCTTGCGCTTACCAGGCAGGTGCTTATGCTGCTGAGATAAACCCTGGCCCTGTTTTTTAAAATTTTATAACAATCATCATTCTACTTGAATTCTATCACCCCTTTACCAAGCAAAGGAATGACAGCATAGGATATGACAGCATCAGATCTTAGATAGGATTTCCCATCCTTAGTAATCAACAATACTATCTCTGTGTGTGTATATACTGTATATATACTGTACATACACATACAGATGTGTGTACATATATATATTATTCGCATCCATATGTATACTGTACTATAAATAGCAGAGATGTAGCTTAAGAGAATTCCTACCAATACCTCAGGAGTAGCTCCCTAAATATAGGATCCTTACCTTAGAGCCACCAGCCGATAAGCACTTCAATATAAATAGTTTACAGAGGTTGGAGGGGCCCTGAAGGATATTACAAAAAACAGAAAGAAGGGTATTTTTCCAATATTACCATCACTTTACCAAAGCAAATTAAGAAAAATCCCTTTCCTGCTCTGACAGTTCTAATGGCATCAAATTTCTGAAGAAAAGATCAGATTACATGCTAGGACAGCAAGGTTGCCATTTGCTCTATATTGTACACGTAGGCCATCTCCCTGCAAGCTGGTAATGATGCCTGATGTGATAAATAAAACTTGGGCTTTGCTCCCAGCCTAAAGTATCAAGAGACAGGGTATTGGAGCTTTCATAACATAAAGTAATAGGGCTTCTGTCTCTCAAGTATATTACTTCATACAGTCCAGGCAAGGCTATTTCCTTGATATTTCCTAGGATGAGTTTAAAGGCATAACAGGGAACCAATCATAGGAAAGAAGAGTCTGTATACATGGCATAGATTTATATGGTATTCCAATCATAAGGCTATTTTCCTTTGCCAGCAAAGGGCCTAGGACTGGCAGCTCAGAACAGAAGGCTTGTTGAATATGTGCTAACAGTTCATCCAAGCATTTCTTTTAAAAATGGTTTGCATTTGTTCCTTTGTAGATATATAAGAACTGGGTCACCTTTGTTAGGAGATAGCACCATTCTCTGGGTGACTCAAGGAGACAGAACAAACTGAAGATTTACCTATGCAGTGCTCTAATGCCTGATTATAACCTCCTGCTCTTGCTCCCTCTGAATCAAGCAGCTCTCAGCTAAACTAGTAATCACATCATACAGAAATACAAGTGTTAAAGAACAATACAGTTAAGTAGTATTATAGTATAGTATTATAAATAACACTATAAAAGATATAAATGAACAGCCAGATAAAAAGATACATATGAAAAGGTTAGAAGGGTCCCAAGTCCAGGAGCTTTGTCCCCACAGAGTTGGATGCATCTCCTTCCCATCATATAGATGTGTTTATCACCCCAGAAATTAGTTACATAGCTATTAAAGGTCAGCATGGAGGAGAGTAACATAAGCTACCTCCAGAACCAGAACATGAAAACACAATTACACACAGAGCAGAAATTTAAAAAACATGAGACAGTCATGAGGCCAGGTTAGAACTAAGAAGCCAAGTTGCACCCTCTCATGCACTAGCCAGAGCACAGGCCAAGAGAGATGAGCTATCCCCCACCCCACCTCAAGAGACTGGCTGATTTGGAGGAACACAAGCTGAGATGATAGCAACTGAAGTAAAGAAACAACACAAAGCCTATACTGCTTGATTGATTTTGCAGGCCTAAAGCCAGTAGTCTGAGCATCTATTTAGAGAATAACAATATGCAATATAATAACTACTAGGAATTTTCTATTGTCTGGCTTTTGAAATCCAATATTGTTCTTATTGTTCTATTTTATTGTTTTATTTCCTTTAAAATTAAATGCTCAGTGGCATAAGCGCCTGACTTGTAAAATTAAATTTAAAAACAGAAATAAAAAAAAAGAAACTTAGAGAACATGGCTAGGTGTATAGCTCAGTACATCAGAACACTTATAAAACATGTGCAGGGTCCTAGGTCTGATCTATAGCATAGCAAAAGAAATCTGGGAAACAAACATGTAAAAATGTGTAGTAACAGTAGAGACTAGTACTCATTTTGAAAGTATTTACTGAATATCCACTGCCATTGTAGGCATCCTGTTAGGTTGATACAAATACAGACAGATGTAGTCTGAGCCCTCATGGGACATTTACAATCCAGTAAGAAAGAATGATAATGAGCAAGCAAATTACAACTCTGATTATGTATTATGAAAGGGAAAGCTAGAATCCTTTGAGAGTATATATTTATGAGAATCTAATCCACTTTTTGTTTTTGGTGAAGGTGAGGGTGCAATACACACGACAATCCAGAAAACCGTAAACTAAAAAAGCAAAATACATATCTATATCTCCAGCACTAACCAAAGAATAAGCAGTCCACTGACTCTCTTGTATACTCCCACTGTGAAAAGATTCATCAGATACCAGAAGCCTGCACTCCATCTAATACACCTTCCTACCTAAAAAGGATGTACTAAGCACAATATACAATTCACTCTGTGACTGTATTTCATATTATATGAGTAAATAAATAGATACTCCAGTCTGTTTGCCAAGATTTTGAGATGAGTTAGTGTGTTAGTCTTCTGGAACCTGGTAATTTCAGGTGACAAAGAATAGATGCTACATCTGAGGTTCTAAAAGAATCTCTGGCCACCCCTGCTGCCATCGTGCATGTAGCTTGGCACAGGGGCTGGGTCTGTGCTCTCCCTGCCTTCTGCTGGCAGCAGGACTGTCTCATACTGCCTGGGACCACATCAGTGTCCTCCTGGAACACAATGTCCCCCAAAAAGGGAGATGATGGAATTAAACTACCCCCAATCATTGGAAGATTTAGAACTTCACTGAAAATAGGTACTGTTGGATTGCCAAATGTTGGTAAATCTACCTTAATGTTTTACTGAACAATCAGGCTTCAGCAGAAAACTTTCCATTCTGTACTACTGATCTTGATGAGAGCAGAGTCCCTGTGCCAGATAAAAGAGTTGACTTCCTTTGCCAGTATCACAAACAAGCAAGCAAAATCCTGCCTTTTTAAATGTCACGGATTATTGTTGGCCTATGAAAAGAGCTCACAATGGGCAGGGCTTGGAAAACGCCTTTTTATCTCATATTAGTGTTTGTGATGGTATCTTTCATCTAACACATGCTTTTGAAGATGAGATATATCCCAATTGAGATATAGAAATAACTAATGAAAAGCTTCCAGCTTAAAGATGAGGAAATGATTGGTCCCCTTATAGATAAACTAGAAAAAGTGGCCATGAGAGGAGATAAAAAACTATAAAACCTGAATATGACATAAGGTACAAAGTCAAATACTGAATTATAGATCAAAAGAAACCTGTTCACTTCTACCATGATTGGAATGACAAAGAGATTGAAGTGTTGAGTAAACACTTATTTTTGACTTCAAAATCAATGGTCTACTTGGTTAATCTTTCTGAAAAAGACATTAGTGAGATAAACAAGTGGTTGATAAAAATTAAAGAATGGGTGGACAAGTATGACCCAGGGGCCTTGGTCATTCCTTTTAGTCAGGTCTTAGAATTCAAGTTGCAAGAATTGAGTGCTGAGGAGAGACAGAAGTATCTGGAACAAACATAACACAAAAGTTATCTTGCCAAAGATCATTAAGGCTAAGTCTATAGTACTCCAACTAGAATACTTTTTCACTATAGGCCCAGATGAAGCATGTGCAGGAACTATCAGGAAAAGGACAAAGGCTTCTCATGCTGTAGGAAAGATTCACACAGATTTTGAAAAGGGATTCATTATGGCTGAAGTAACGAAATATAAAGATTTTAAAGAGTAAGATTCTGAAAATGCAGTCAAGGCAGCTGGAAAACAGACAACAAGGCAGAAATTATATTGCTGAAGATGGAGATATTATCTTCTTCAAATTTAATACACCTCAGGGATGGGGATTTAGCTCAGTGGCGTAAGTACCTGCCTTGTAAGCATGCGGTCGTAAGTTCAATCCCTGGTACCGATTTAAAAAAAAAAAAAAAATTTAATACACCTCAGCAGCCAAAAAAGAAGTAAAAAAATTTTAGCTATTGCTCAGATAAACATACAATTTCCAAAAGGCATATGGTTTTTTAAATTAAAATTTCTGAAAACTGAAGGGACAAATAAAGTTGGGTAATGGAAACCTACAAAGAAATTATTTTTGTTTTTAAATTATAAAATACTGTGTACTTCCAATGAAATATAAGTTACTAAATGTGAACAACCTTGCTTTTCACATGATTAAGACCCTATTTCAGGGCTGGGGATTTAGCTCAGCAGCATAAGTGCCTTCCTGGCAAGTACAAGGTCATGAGTTTGATCCCCGGTACAAAAAAAAAAAACAACCCTATTTCAAATTGTTGAAGCTTTAGCCACATGCCTATAATCCCAGCACTCGGGAGGCTGAGGTAGGAGGATCATTGCAAATTCGAGAGCAACCTGGGCTACAAAGTGAGCTCAAGGCCAGCCGGAAATGCATAGGGAGACCTTGTCTCAAAAAAAATAGTTGTACAACTTTTCTTTCTTTTTTTTTTTTTGGTACTGGGGATCGAACTCACAATCTTGCACTTGCCAGGCAGGTGCTTATGCCGCTGAGCTAAATCCCCAGCCCCTGTAGAAGCTTTTCAAGAACTGTATTATTCTCATGATACTTCATTAATCTCCATTGTATAAGCTAAGCCTGGCACATTTGACAGTGAGGACAATGTGGCTTGCTCCTTTTAGAATCTACAGATAGTGTATATTTTACAGTACTCCAGATGTCTACACTCAATAAAACATTTGATAAACCAAAATAGGGGCTGGGGATTTAGCTCAGCGGCATAGGCACCTGCCTGGCAAGTGCGAGGTCATGAGTTCGATCCCTGGTACTGCAAAAAGATAAACCAAAATAAATTAATAAAATAAAAGCATCTCAGAAGGCTGACGACTGATCTTGGACTATGTTTCATCACTCAGCTTGCCCATCTCTATTATATTTCAATCTCTGCTCTATTATTTTAATCAATATAACATCAGAAAATACTGGAAAATGATTTTAAAAATCTGCTAAGAATCTGAGGATATGGAAACTCATAATTAGTTATTAAAGTAATGAAGTTTAAAGGGTCTCATCATTCTCTCTATATCAAGTGGCTGAACTGCCAAGGGGGCAGTGACAAAAGCCACAGAGACAGCAGTTCTTCCAAGAAGTATATGTGTGCATATATTAAAATATTCATACATACCTCCACTCAAGGCTACACCAGTGCCGCGATGGCAAATGGACATCACCATGGGAAGAGGCCATCTACAAAGAAACACACAAAGATAATTTTTAAAAAGGAAAAGATACCAGGTGTGGTGGTACATACCTGTAATCCTAGCTACTTGAGAGGCTTGAGGCAGGAGCATCCAAAGGTTAAGCCAGCCTGGGTAACTTAGTGAGACCTTATTTCAAAATAAAAAAAGAAAGGGTGGGATATGTAGCTCAGTGGTAGAATGCCCCTGGGTACCATTCCCAGCACCACAAGCATGTACACAACAGAGAAAAAAGATAACCTCATAGTAAAGCATCATCTTGGCAAAAAAAACAAAAAACTGATATATTTAATATTTCTTTTATTTTCCTTTTCCTTTTTTTTTTTTTTTTTTGAGACAGGGTCTCATTATGTAGTTAAGCTTAGACTCACTATGTAATCCAAATTGGCCTTGAACTCATGGCAATCCTCCAATCTCAACCTCTCAAGTGCTGGGATTATAGTTGTGTACCACCATGCCCAGTTTATTTAATATTCTGTATTTCCACTTTCTAATCTGAAATAAGAAAACTGAGCTGGACATGATGGCTCATGCCTGTAATCCCAGCATTAGGAGGATAAACCAGGAGGATGGTCATGAGTTCTGGGCCAGCCCAGGCTACATAAGCAAGTTCAAGGCCAACCTGTACTATATAGCAAGACCTTGTCTCAAACAAGCAAAGCAAAACAAAGCAAAACAACACAACAACAACACAAAGAAAGAAACAAAGAAAGGGAGGGAGGGAGGGAGGGGAGGGGAAAGAAAGAAATAAAACTAGACTGGCATAGCTCACTGGCAGAGCATTTGCGTATCTTGCATGAGGCACTACAAAAGACAAAGAAAATTGACTTATTAAGAAGTGTCTTGCCCTTTTTAATGAACTGCATGACTGTTAGAGCTGAGAGAAACTACTCTTTTTTACCAGGAGAAACGACATGAGTCGCCATGTTTACACCAGTGAAAGTAGGTACAATTACAAAGTAATCACCAGAATACAACAACCCAGGTTCTACTGTTTTCCAGTCCTAACAATGAAGTAGAAGACAATTTGATGAGTTTTACTTATCCAGTTTAACAGAAATATATGATCATTAAGGCTTCCTTATATTCCCCCAAATAACCATATTTAATATAACACTTTATCCCCAATAAATTACCCAACCCTCAATTTTACATTTAATTTTGCTGGATTTTATATATATTACTTAATCCATGATAGGAATTTGTCATCAAATTCCCTTTTAAATCATGAATCATCAATTTGCCAAAGCATTTCACAGAAGGACAACTGTTGTGTTATTCTAGACCTAGTTCTCATGCTCAAGAAGGGGACTGGTCAGTAAAACAGAAAGAACAAGAATGTTTGGAGAAAGCTGACATATATTTGGAATGTCAGCACAGAGAGGGAATACAGAACACAGTCAGACCACATACTTAAAACTCTGAAGCAAAATAATTTAAGGTTGAGATGATCTCAAAAAGTTCTATCTAGCAAAAAAACTGTCACACCTATAATCGTGGGACTCGGGAGGCTGAAACAGGAGGACTGCCAGTTGGAGAACAGCCTGGACTACCAAATAAATCCAAGGCCAACCTGGACTTCTATGCAACAAGACTTTGCCTTAAAAAAAAAAAAAGTAGTAATGTTCAAAGAAACAAAAATAAAATTGGCGAAGCACTACTCTGATGAATTCATTTTCACTGGACAAATGCAAAAGGTGGAATAACATAACCAACAACAAACAGAACAATGGCATAACTTGATAAGAATCAGGAGATTAAAACCCAGAATGAGCTGAGACTTGCAAAAATGTCAAGGACAACAAAAAGGGGCTTTTAAAATTGTATTCAGGGAAAGAAAGCCTCCTAACTGGGACAGACAATTTTATGTTAACTGATAACAGAGTGTGAAATGGTATTTTGGTCAGAGATGACAAAATACCATACTGAAAAAGAAAGACTAAATATTGATTGGACAGAACTGAAATCCTAAAGACATAAGGACACTGTAAGACATCACTCAGCATTCTGAATGCACTTAGGGCTCCTAAACCAGATGAATTAAAATCCCATGACAGAAAAAACACAGCTGAATGTAAATGTTACCCTCATTTTAAAAACTGGTTAAAACCATAGCTTGGTTAGTCTAGTACTAAGTAGGTGAAGCACTTTATGTATTTAGTACCACATAATCTTCAAGAATCTTGTCACTTCTTACCAGTCAAGTATTTAGCCCCTTCCCTTGGGCTCAGGCAAGACTTCATGCCTCAGGAAATAACACAGCAGAAATCAGGATGTAAGACTTTAGGATTACCCTTCCTCCCTCATGCTGTAAGGAAGCCAGAAGCAGTTTACATAGAAGGTTTGGGTATTGAGTATGCAGAGGTTACATGGAAAAGCCCATGTAAAGAAAATAAGGGCCCCCCAGACAGCCAGAACAAGGCCAAGATGTGAACAATTGATCTTTGGACGAATTTAATCCCCAGCTTCTGTTTTCCAGCAGAGGCCCCTAGAAACTATGGAATGGAGACAAGTCATCTCTATTATTCCCTGTGTGAACATCTGGTTAAGACTCTAGTACAGAAAATCAAGACTTTTAACTAACTTACAGAAGAGGTGAGCACTAGGAAATTCACTTTTTTTGGAAAACACTGAGATCCTTTTGAACAGAAGTTACAGCTTACTTATCTTTCATTTCTGACTCCTAAAAGAGTACCTAGCACATTGAGAGCCAACTACTGGTATAAACTGCATTAACTTTATTTCCACTTTTTTACTTTGTTAATGGAATGCTAATAAAAGGAATGCTAGAGACAGAGAATATACAACTTTTAGCAAGTAATCTAACAACTGTGCTCCAAACAGTACTATCAAAAAAGTAAAAGCATTTCTCCAAAGAAAATATACAAATAGTCATTAAGTACATGAAAAGATGCTCAATATCACTAATTATTTACTTCCATGTCTTTCCAAAGAACTCTGAGTCAGGAATAAAGGATGATTTCAGATATCTCAGACCTTTCCCTAACATATCATCCTAGAAAACACTTCTGTGTTCTCTATTTCTTTTTTTCCACAAATGTGTCAAATGTGTCTGGGGATTTCAGTTCTATCCAACCAGAAGAGCTAACTACCCAGTGAAAGACTTACCTCAGCAGTCTACTACCATTTGTTACAACCTGGGGTGGGGTGGGGGGCTTTAACTATAGATTTAGAATAATTAAGGAAGTTTCTCATCATTATAATCCTCCCCTAAACCATGTATCTCTTTTAGAAAAGTTTCCCCATAAAGCAGCAAGAGACCACTTGTTAGTCTATTTTGGTGGAATGTTTAGTTTCTGCAATCAGAATTATTCCTGGAATCTAAGTTAGAAAAAAACCCAAAGAGTTGTGGTATTTGTGGAGGTGGTCAAAATATGGTCAGCCTTCCTGGCAGAAACTCAAGGAAAGAGGGCAGACAAGCTCAAGATGCTTCGCTGGGTTAACTTGAGAAAAAAAAAAAAAAAAAAAAAAAGCAGCAGATTCTCAACAACTTTTCTCAGAGGTCACCAACAAAAAGATATCAATATCACTTTTGCAAAGAGATGTATTTATATGTATATACATGTCTTCGGGGTGACTGCAAACATATGAGGTATGATTGAAAACTATATTACATGTTTAAATTTTTTAAATTTTATTACAGTAAAAGATACATTGTCATTAATCCCCCTCAAAATGTTCCTCTTCACTCAAAGCATATTTATCCCATTGTCCTTGCCACTTTCCAAAGCAGTTCTGGAAGTCTTCTTTGTGAGTATCTTTAACCTTGCTGTTGTGGCTTGATGTTCTAGATCACTCCAAAACACTTACTTTTTGTGGTCATTTTGACTTTGGGGAAAAGCCAGAAGTTGCACAGGGCCAGATCCAGCGCTAGATGAGGACATACTGTTGTTTTTATGTGGCAGAAACTGCTAATGAGGAATGCTCAAAAAATACAGTGACTGTTTAAAATGAAAAATGTGTTCTAATAAAAAACACATTGTTATTAATCCCCTCAAAATACTTCCCCCCTCTTCAAACACACTTATCCCATCATTTTTGGCAATGTCATTAACTGTAATAATTTTTTTTTATCTAAATATTCAACATGTTTTTCCATCACCCTTTGTACATTTTAGCTGTATCCACCGAGAGGGTTCAGATTCTGGTTTCACAGAGCTGTTTTGAAGAAATACTGGCCAAGTCTGGGACACTCTGAACATCAAAATAAATAATGAGAATAATAGAGTATAACTCTTTAGGAAAAATATGAATCTTTCAGTCCAAACTGATGAATAAATCAAGATTTGCCCTACAGAAATAAATACATCATGCTGGGCATGGCAGCACATGCCTGTAATCCCAGCACTTGGGAAGCTGAGACAAGAGGATCATAGAGAGTTCAAGGCCAGCCTGGGCTACACAGTGAACTTAAAGCTAGCCTGAACTGCATAGTGAGACTCTGCCCCTCACCTCGCAAAAAAAAAAGGAAAAAAAAAAATCTAGGAATTAGAAAAATCACAATTTGACAATCACCATTGTACTTACTAATTTAGGCAAGTAGTATCACCAAATGCCAGTGGGTAAATGATGAAAATCAGAGTATTTAGAGCTCCAAAATAGCTTTCCACAAATTATGGATAAACTGATAAATACATTTACAGTGGAGAAATCCAGTAGGCAAATCTTGGGAACTATTTTTTTTTTTTTTTGGTACCAGGAATCGAACTCAGGACCTTGTGTTTGCCAGGCAGGGCCACTGAGCTATATCCCCGGCTCCAGTAGGCAAATCTTAACCAGTGATAAAAGTTCATCACCAGTAAATTGATGAAATCATCATGTAGCTCCTGATACAATGCACTAGGCAGAGTACAGCATCATTTCAGGGGTACTGTTACCCAAAATGCATAAATCACAAGGAAACATCAGACAAACTCTAACTGAGGAACATTCTAAAAATGCCAAGGTCATAAAAGATAAGGAAAACTAAAACAATACTAAAGAGATGTGATGACTAAATACAATACAAAATTCTGGATTTGATATGATTAAATTCAGGACTCTCATATTGGTTGATTGTCCTGGATTATCTGGGTGGATCACAATGTAAGGGAGGCAGAAGGTTAGAACTCTATTCTTACAAAGTGAGGACTCTGTTGTTGCCTTCTTTGAAGATAGGAGCCAAGTATGGTGGTATACCTCTGTAGTCCCAAGTATTCAGGAGGGTGAGGCAAGAGGATCTCGAGTTCAAGGTCAGCCCCACAAATAAAAAAATGGAAGAAGGCCATAGCCAAGGAATGTGGAAGGCTTACAGAAGCTACAAATGGCAAGAAAACTGAATCTTCCCTAGGGTTAACAGAAAAAAATGCAAACCCTAACAATACCTCAATTCATAGATCTGTATCACAATGCTAAATCACAGGACTGTAAGACTATAAATTTGTGTCATTTTAAGTCATTAGGTTTATAAAAATTTGTTATATGGACACCTTGTTGAAAACTATATAACATAATGGGGCACTATCTTCAAAGCAGGCAACAAGAGAGTCCTTACTCTGTAACAGAGCAGAGTTTCTATAATTTGTTCATAAATCATTCAGTTAAGGTTAACAAGCTGACAATCTACATAAAGGCAGATGGGAACACTATTATTTCTGCCACTTTTATGTAAATCTGATACTATTTCAAAAATGTTTTTAAGTAATGGAATTACATTTAACTTACCAAAATTTCCTAAATTATAGTTTTGCAAAAAGATCAAGACTAGAAGACAGAATTTAGTTATCTCCATATAAAAAAGGCCTGAGAAAACTTTATGTTCTCTCCCTCCACTCTGAGGGGTTCAACTCATTTATACAGCTGTATAGCTGTTGAGTAAATATTTCTCACCAGTTGAGGAAAATACCAGAGAGGCTGAGGACCAACCTCCAGAATTTGACCTACTATCCCTAGCTTCTCTGGTGCAAGCCCTTACCTGTAGATAGTGAAGTGGGGAGATACAGGACGGTTTGAACTTGTGTTCTTATTCCAGAACCGCTCCATCTCTTCTTTGGCTGTGGTTCCCAAAGGCACAGCGCTAAAATAAAACCAGTTTTTAAAAAGAATTTAAAAGTAAGCTTGGTTTAATATTTTACATAACAAAAGTTTGGGTTTTTTAAAAGGCAAGGTAAGCTGAACAAACCTGATAGGAAAACAAAAGCTCCTCCAATTGCCTTATCTTTATGCCGAGTTTGATTCAATTAATAACCTTGACTATGGCTGGGCATGGTAGTGTCTGCCTGTAATCCTAGAATTTGGGAGGTTGAGGTAGGAAGATTGCTGATACTTTCCGGTTAGCCTAGAATTCTTCATGAAATTAGGGCCAGCCTAAACTACATAGTAAGAACCTGTCTTAAAAAAAAAAAAAGCCAATAACAACAAAACACTTCAACTGATACTAGAGGGTTGGCTCAGTAGTACAGTGTTTGCTTAGCATGAACAAAGCCTTGGGTTTGGTTCCCAGCACTGCAAATAAATAAATGAATAAAATAATTTAGGGGGAAAACCTTCAATTGCCCAAAGAAACTATATCAGAATATCAGAGGATAACTCTTCTAATTCCTACTAATAGGTCCAACAATGAAAGTTCAACTTCTATAGGCCAAGTGTAAAATTTTAACTCCATCTGAACAAAAACAGGTCTCGGATGCTATCTCATGTATTATCATCTGTACTCTTCTATCTAAGGACAGAAGGTTCTTAAAAATCAAGATCTGCTGAATTTGAGACTTATAGCTAAAAGGATGGATCTTGAGACCATACTCTTAAGTGAAATAAATCGGACACGCATGTGTAAATACTGTACTCTCTTGGTGTGACAAACTGAAAGTGTAAATAAGAACCAAAATGTCTAATAGAAATTGTGAAATAGGAAGAAATTGTTCAAAAAGAAAGGCGAGCTGGGGGGGGGAAGTACAAAGAAAAAAATGAGAAAAGAAGGATAAAATGGAAACAAAGCTTTGTAAATAAGGAAGGGAAGAGAAATTGAAGAGAGGGGAAGGGAATGGGGAAAAAAAAAAGAAATCAAGACATATCTTGCACAGGTACAAATTCCCTATGATGAATGTGATCATTATGTATCCTAAATTCTACCAATAAGCTTGATTTTAAAAAAATCTGTACTCACTTCAGTACCTCGAAAGAGTTTCTTGTTTTGTTCTATAGCAAGGTATCACTATGTAGTCCAAATTGACCTAAAAACTCAGTGATCTCCCTGCCTCAGCCTCCTAAGTGCCAGAATTATAGGCATTTGCCACCATGCCCAGCTCTTGGTTTCTCTTGTCAGTAGGCTAAATTAAAAGCAACCATTAAAGAGGTATGTTCAACAATCTATTATGTACTTGTATTAATTATTCCAAGTCTGGGGGTATGGGTCTGGGGTATAGTGCTTCCCTAGTATGCACAAGACCCTGGGTTCAATCTCCAGAACATTAAAAAAAAGAAGAAAAAAAAAACCCAAAAATGCAACAAAAAAAAACTCCATTGAAACATGATTCTATTTCAAGGGTATGGTGTCTCAGTGGCTGACTGTATACTTAGTATGTACAAAGCCCTGAGATCAATGGCCAGCACCAATAAATAAATAAATACAAAAGGAAAACATTGCAACTTTAAGGTAAGAAAAAACTTATTTCCTTGTGCAAATGATCAAAGTTAAAAATAATTAAGGACACAAACAGCATCAACTGGTCCCTGATATGAAGTACTATACTGTTTCCAATCCTTAGAAAACAGTCACACAAACTCAGCTTTTAAAACACTACAAAACAACGGGCCTATGTTATTCAAAATGTCAGTATCCTAAAAGACAAAGAAAGGCTAAAACACAGTTCTACCTAAAAAATACAGCCAGGGAGGGTAACACACATCTGTAATTCTAGCATTCTGGAGGACCAAGGCAGCAGGAACACAAGTTCAAACCAAACCTAGGCAACTTAACAAGATTTTGTCTTTTTTTTTTTTTTTTTAAGATTCTGTCTTTAAAAAATTTTTGATTGATTTTTTTTAATTTTAAAGAGAAAAAAATTACAATAAAAACCATGATACAGAATATCAAAATAAAATAATAAGAAATTAACTAGGGTTAATATATTGCGTATTCTTAGCTTTATAGTTGCTCAGATTATAAGTTACAGGCATGCAAAGCTGATCAAACAATATAAGCACAAACCGTTCTTTTCAATGAATAGAAATTAGTATAATTATCTTAGCTATCACATATACATTTTTAAAGAGGACTGGGAATATCACTCAGCGCTGTGTAAATGTCCTGGTTCAATCCTCAGTAGCACAGAAACAAACATACAAACAAAAAGTACCATAATTATGAAAATATGACCGCTAAGTATATTTGTGAGCCTAATTAGACTCTAGATGGAGGAAAAGGAAATTGTATTTCTATAAAATATATTACCTGGGGAAAAGAAATGCTGAAAATCAACTATATGTCAGTAAAGCATTTGTGAATATTAAATTTCTAAACTTGATAATTATGTTTTAAAATTATACTGTTATATGATTATTTTTAGGAGATTTAGAGGTAAAGAATCATGATGTTAAAAAAAAAGAATCATGAGAGACAAGATGGCGGACTGGTAGATAGCAGGAGAGAGACCCTCTCTGAGAGAGACAGCTCAAATGCCAGAATAAAACACCCTGGAGAGACCCAAACAGAGAGAGATAGACTCTCACAACCCAGAAAGAAACTAAAGCGCAAAAACCCGCTCGAATAAGAGGTCCTGAAGCTACTATTAGTGAAGATAAGATCAGCGAGCACGGCACCCGCCTTGAGACGCCTAAATTCCGCCCGACCTGAACAAGCGATCCGAGCCGAAGCAACTGGCTTGAGCCCCGGAGTGCGGAGCTGAACAGCCCGGCATGCAGCTCGCCGGGACCGGCTCTGCACACGACCCACCCAGAGGCACCATGAATTCCCACCGCAGCCACGCTGAAGTCGGAGGTCGGGCAGTCCAGCAGTTCTTGGGGACATGGTGAGTGATGGGTATAAGACCCTCCCATGGGAAAGGGGAAACCAACTGGACGACATGTTGTATTTGGGCAGGACAGCCCTAACTCCATAAGGAAGTGGCTTCAGCTGGTTACTCCCCTCGCTGAGCAGATTGGTGGAATCTGCTTGGACTAGGCCACGCCCCTGGCGGGGACCCAGTTACTTCCCTGAGATCAGTGCACACTGATGCAGTGAAGGCCTGCAAAGGTTGACTGGCCCAGAAGGGAGGAGCTAACGCACACTGCCCATGGGTGAACTCTAATCTCTGACAACCTATTGAAGAGGGCTAAAGCTCCTAGCCTGCGCCCTCTAGAGGAACCTTAAACAACAAGAAAAGGGTCTGGGAATTACACTGTACACTTGTATGG
>PVJX010039613.1:0-15565 GCA_004027295.1 Dolichotis patagonum
ATCTTAGTGTCTCATTTTGGACTCTTAGAGGAAGAGCATCCTAGGGCTGGGAGTGAGTAGAGTGAAGGAAACAAAGCTGTGAGATTGAGGCTAGAGGGAAAGGCAAGATCAAAATGAGAGAAAGCCTTGCAAGGATGTTGCAAATGTTGAACTTTATTTTGTGAGAAACTACTAACAGATTATGAGTATGAAGGCAATGAACATAGATTGTGCTTTTAGACAAAAACTGATTCTCTTATGAATTTTGGACCTGGGAGTAGCAGCACTTAAGCTGGGTTTATTTATTTATTTATTTAGAGATCATTCTTGGAGTCCTGTTATAGATGATACAAATCTAATGACATAGTATTAATTAAAATATTTTCTCACCAGGTATGGTGGCACATTCCTGTAATTCTAGCTACTAGGAAGACTGAGGCAGGAATCACAAATTCCAGCCAGTCTGGCCAATGAAATAGAAAAAGAGATGAGCATGCAGGTCGACTGTGCCTAGATTAGATTCACTGATCCCTAGTACTCAAAATAAAGGAAAAATGTATTAAAATATTTCATTCATATCAATAAGTGCTAAGACTAGTGTTATAGTCAGGGGTACAAGGACAGCAGTTACAGGACACATCATTTACCCAAAGAGGTGACCAGCCTACAATTAAAAGAAATACAAAGAAAGTACAAGAAATCTATCCACATACTAAAGACCCAAGGAAGTCCTGCCTGAGTCCAGCTGAAGACCTAGAGCCCATAACAATGCCTTACACAAGTCTGCTTCATGGATCTATTCTGGGAAGGCCCAAAGGTCAGCAGTGGAAGCCAGAAAGTCTATGCCAGCAAGACGAAGATCTGTTCTAGCAGGTTGAGTTCTGCACTGGAGCCAAGAAATGATGTTCAAAATAAGAGTTCCCCTGAAAAGTGCCACAACCATCCTCAGCAACAATGAGGTTCCAAGTTCCTCCAATGGTGAGAACAGCCAAATACATATCCGGAAGCCAGAGTGACAAACTTGTCCTGGAGATTAAATAGCACACATCTTCCCCTCCAGAGCCAGCAAGCGATGCTCAAAGTAAGGACCAAAGCTCCCTTAGAGTGAACCACAGCAGTTCTCAGCAACAAGGTCCCAAGCACCTCAGATGATAACAGCTGAGTTCATATCAGAGGAGCCAGCATACAAGCTCCTCCAGGAGAACCAAGGGCTCCAAACAACAACATTTAGGAGAACCCGCGACACCACAGTCTTCTTCTCCATGATTCTTTCCATGCTGGTAACTTTCCTCAGGTGGGACACCTACCCTCAGCATCATGCTGATTTAATTCGGCTGCTGTTTAAATTGACCAGCAGTTTTTAATTCATAACATCTAGTAAGCTCTGGTGTACAAATACAGTGGCATTAATTGAGGAGACTAAAAGAAGTTGGTGCTCTGGTGTGCAAATAGAGTGGAATTAGTTTGGGAGGCTGTTTGCAGTAGAGACCTGCGTAAATTCTAACAGGCTACCTATTTACACCTGAGAGGTATCTGCTGCAAGATTCTATCCAATGAGCAATGGTCTTTTCAGCACCTCTCTAAGACCCTCAAGGATTAGCTTTCATTGCAGCCCTTGCCTTACCAGTCCTGTGACAAAAATCAATGGTAGAATTCCAGTCAAAGCTCAGTATATGTCTTCCAACATGGATGTGGGTTCAGGCCATAGTGACCAACAGCTGTGCATCAAATCTGCCAAGCAAAATTCAGTATTACAGCAACAATGGTAACCTTTGGTATTTAAAATCAAGAATATCTAATCATAGCTCATTGTATTTAGTTGTGTATCTAACAGAATAGTTATCATTGTATTTTGGTGGTGCTTCACTATTTAAATATATATGGAACTTCCAATTTTATGTACTGTAATAGCTAACATTTGCTAGGCAGTGTGCATCTGCTGGGAATGCTCCAAAATCATTTATTTATTTATCTATCTATTTATTTTTGGTACCTGGGATCAAACTCACAACTTCTCGCTTACCAGGCAGAGGCTTATGCTGCTAAGCTAAATCCCAGTCCTAAACATTATATATATAGATAGATATATATATAGATATATATATAGATAGATAGATAGATATACCTTTTATATGTGTATATATGTACAACTCCATGTAGTAGGTAATATTTTTATGCTCTATTTCCAGATGGCAGAACTGAGGTTTGGAGATATGCCTAAATCATACAAGTATCCCACCATGAATACTTCCCCTTTTTTCTGAAATGTTTGTTCTGAGATGAGACTCCTTACTAACTCTGGACTGTAGAATTAAATTTCCTTTTTGAATCCATTTATACATGGCAAGATTGAACTAGAAGTAAAAGTTTATGTGCATTGTTAAATATACAGTGAAATAGGCAATTAAAAAGGGTAAGAATTAATGAAAACTCTCAAGAAAGCACTCATAGCTATTTTACAACATCCTTTCCAGAAATAAATACAATTATTTAGAAAGCAAAAGCATATAGCTTGATGGAAATTATGAAGGGAATATTGGAAAGCGAAATGTAATTTGCCATTTTTATTGGTACCTTTCCTCTTCCTTCTTTCCCTTTTTCTTTATTCTTTAGCAATACTCACGACTTTGCATGAAAACACATTGTGTTCATTGCTTATGTATTTAGCTGAATCCCAACTCATTTGGAAATCATAATCAGTTTCTAGTATCATTCTAATTTCCACAATAGCCAACTGGGAGACCATAATCATAAGAATATGACTTCCTTAGAAGCAGATAAGCTAAGAAATAAAGCATTTATTTTCATTTGCAAATATCTTAAGCAATAAACTTCAAAAAATTTAAAAATACAAAAGATAACACCATTGCTAATGTGGGCTTCTAAATTAAAGATTCCATTAGGTTTTATCTTTTAATAGTTCTCAAATAATTGCTAAATCCTGCTTCAAACACAGAGAATATGGCCCTCAGTTTCAAAGCCTTGTTAGCAATGAATTATTAGAATTCAATTTTTAAAATGTCCTTAAATTTGTTTTTACTTATTTTCATGGCACATTATGTCAGTTTTCCATATGAAATGTGAATATTTTCAAATCTCTTTCATACATATTCTTAAAAAAAGCATCATGAAATTATTAAAATATGAAATCAATAATGTAGATGCTACCTTGTTGGAACAAAAAAATGGGCATGGTAAAAATGACTAGAATTTAGGTAATTTGTCAACATAATGCATAAAATTCCAACATAGACAAACCTAGAAGGTATTATGCAAAGTGAAATAAGACAGACAAAGAAATAAAAATACAATGGACTCAAGTTACAACAGGATTCACATGAACAACTTGGGTTATCACCAGAATTCAGGTTTAACTTAATGTTCAAAGCCTCAAGTTATGAGTTGAGTGCTTGCTGCTTGTACAGTTGTAAACAAAGTCTCACCATGCCAGAAAGGCACATGCAAGCATATATAACCATCAATCTGAGCCAAGATTGTTGATGCTCTTATGGAAGGGAATTCTCCTTCCAAACAGTACCTGATTCCCATTTCATCCTCCCTTCCTGTAAGTCAAAGATATCACTTTGAATGGTGAACACAAAATGAAATCATTGTATTAGATAAACTAGGCATTTTTTATAAGTTTTTAGTGAATAGACCAGAAAAATTTTTGGTGTTTCTGCCAAGTTACACACATTATACAACCATTTTTATTATGAACAGATTAGTTAAGGGATGCTTCAAGGGGTTGGGAATGCATTATGGGTATTTCCATTATTTTCATGGAAAAAATAATCTTAACTTGAAAAAAACTTGAGTAAAAACCAGCCCTCACGGATAAATTGAATTCCTAAGCCAAGGGTCCAGTAATGAACTCACTAGGCAGAATCTTTAAAAACTCAAATACATAGCAATACAGAGTGCAAGGTGCTTACCAGTGATAGGAAAGTACATTACATGGAGAGATGTTAGTCAGTGGGTACAATCTTACAATTACATAGGACGTGCCTGGGGATATAATGTATAATATAAAGAATGTAGTTAATTACATGATATTATATATTGAAAATTTCTAAGAAATTAGATTTTTAAATGATCTTACAATAAAAAAAGTGAACAGAAAGTGATGACTGTGCTGCATGGCTTACCTGTAGTAACTAATTCTAAAACGTATACGTTAAAACATAGTGCAAATGTGTCTTCCATTCATACAATCAATAAAAAATACTGAAAAGATTTTTATGGCCACTTAAATGCACTGTTATGATTTGTGTCTAGATGGCCCCCTAAAGTCATGCAGTCGTATGGGCAGTCTTCTAGAATTTATGATTGATCCATGTTCCAATGCTCGGGTTAGGGGTATGAGTGCTACCTCCACCCTACAGTGGATAGCTTACATACAATACAAGGGACAGAAAGTCTCTTCTCCTCGCTGCTTCCCTTTTTGCTCTTGTTACTTTTGCTGTCTTCCATCACCATGAACTCTTGCCTTCTGCTATGAGCCATCTTGCCTGAACCCAGCAAATTATTGACTGAAACCTCCACAAACTGCAAGCTAACTAAACTTTTTCTTCCTTAATTTTGAGCATTGGATATTTTGTCTCAACAAAGAGAGAAAAATAACCAAAACAGAAACTAGTACCTGGAGAGTGGGAACATTGCAATGATGTTGCCTGGCCATGTGGCTTGAGAGCCTTGGGAATTCATTTGAAAAGATTTTGAGAAAATTGGCTGGAGAAGCAGCCCCTGTATGCTATAAACTATATTGGAGATTCTGGTCAGAATTTGGAAAACCATAGTACTGATAGGAAAACTACTGGTTAAAATGAAACTCAGGAGGCTTCTATTGAGAAGCACTGCACTGGCTGCTGGATCCCAGGTAGTACATTGTTTTGGCAGGAAACTGGTTTACATTTCACTTGCATTTAGAGATATTGCATGTGTGGCAGAAAAATTTCAGGGCAGTCTACTGTTGAGATGTAACATGGTTACTGCTGAGGTCCTTTGGCCACATCTATGTTAGAAATTAAGAGCAAAGAGCCAGTACTTGAAGCATTTGACCAATAGGAGGCTCCAATGGAACTACAGGTTGCAAGGATGACAGATAGGACAACATGGTTGTTGAAAAGTACAGGACAATGAAAAAATGAACTGAACTCTTTCACCTGGAGGGAAGAATATATAAGAATTTCAGGTAAACCTTGTTTTTTAGTCTTGCCATGCTCTGTTAAAAGTTAATGGGAAGCAAGGACTGTGATTATAATAGTTCTTTTATGATGGTTTTAGTGATATTTTTATATACTTGTTTGTAATCAATTTAGTCACAGTATTGTGGTTTTAACCTTGAATTTTGGTGCCTCTGGATATTTTGCTCTGGCACAAGAAGGCGTGCTATAAGAATTGTATATATTTAATTGTTATGTTAATGCAAATTGGAATAGACCAAGACACATTAACTTTTCACAAATCTGCCACTAGAAACTATGGTTTAAGGAAATGTGTATGTTATCAAATTGACCAGGGATGGATTGTGGTGAACTGACAATTGATGGTCAACTTGTAACATCCAAGTGAACAGAATCAACATGGTGCTGGTGCGATGGCCCACCTGAGGATTGTTGCTGACAGCATAAAAAGGAGATCTAAAAAGGAAATAGTGTTGTTGGTTCTCCTATTGCTGCTGGTTCTACTGTAGGAGCTTGTTAAGCTTCTTCTGAACTTAGCTGTCCTCATCGTTGAAGGAGTTTGGGACTTTGTTGTCACTGAGAATGGCGATGGGTTACTTTGAGGGAGCTGTGGTCCTTACTTTGGGCATTGCTTCCTGGCACTGGAGGGGAAGATGGCGTGCTCTTTGATCTCCTGGAGAAGCTTATCACACTGGCTTCTGATATAAATGGAGCTGTTCTCATAGTTAGCGGAGCATGACACCTCATTGTCACTGAAGATGGCTGTGGTGCTTTTTAGAGGATCTCTGGTCCTTATTTGAAAGTCACTTCCTGGCTCCAATACAAATCTTTCAGCCTGCTGACACAGACCCGTCGTCTCCTTGGCACAGACTCTAGCTTTCAGTGCTGACCTTTGGGCCTTCCCAGTGCAAATCCATGAAATAGCCTTGTATGAGACATTTTCATGGGCTCTAGGCCTCCAGTTGGACTTGTGGGGGGCACTGTCATGGGCTCTAGGTTTTTAGATGGACTCATGCAGGACACTGCCATGGGATCCAGGCCCTCAGCTGGATTCTTTGGGTCTTAGTGTGTGGACAGATTTCCTGCACTCTTTTGGATTTGACTCTTTGGATGACCACTATAAAATAATTCTACAAACTATGTGTCCAGTATTAAATTGCTTCTCTTATAACTATGACTACAGCATGCTCCATAAAAGCTTTATTGAAAGTTGATTTCATCACTGCACACTAATATTGAAACAGCATTGATCATCATGCATTTATAAAAAAAGAAATTCTAAAACTTCAAGATTTTAAAATATCAATTTTGTAATGCATCCTTAAAAGATAATTTGAACTTCAATGTATCTTTTTCTTTCCAGCCAATTTGAAAATGAAACAAGGGAGGATTATGCAAAGTTATCTTGTTACTGATACAATACACAACTGAAATGTACTATTAGGGTTGCATCCGGCATTTGATGGAGTTTCTCCGTGCTGCACCTTGAATTAAAACCTCTTTTACTTAAACAATGGAAACATAAGATTGTTGTTTCTGAATATCGTTTGACAAACATAGCAAAGAAATATGTGAGTGCATACCCATTACTTTTCTAAAATCATTGAATTCAATAACAAATATCACATAACCCAGGGATCAGCATGATTTGCTTTCTGTAAAGGGCCAGAAAGTAAATAGCTTTGATGATGCCATGGCTGGGGCAACCTGTGCTCTCTGCATTAGTTAGCTAAAGGTACTGTTATGGCACAAAAGCTTGCAGAAACATCCCACTAAGGCATTTTTTAAGTTGTATTCCCGTAAAAATCACTATGACAGCAAGTGTTGGAGCAGATTTGGCCTGGGGCTACCAATTTGGTACTTTGTTTTAAGAGTACTCTAAAAAAAGAGAAAAAACTTTCCAAAATAAACCTTTGTTAGCATTTACCTTAAATTGTTTACTGTAAGATTTCTTTTTCTAAATTTTAAATGAGTTTCATTTATGGTGTAAACTGATGATAGAAATCCTATGGCACACATGTGCCATGTCGGACTGTTCGTGTCACTTAAAGTTCTTAAAAGATTCACCATCTCTACAGTAAACTATCAAAACAGGGAATATGTTATTAGTTAGAACTTTTTTCTACACACCTAATGGGGCAATGTGGCTCAATCAAATATGTTTTCTTGTGGAAACTGAGTTGAGTAACAAGCCTGAAGATCTGAGTGGTGGAAAGGCAAAGATATGTGCTGTCCCATTTATTAATTCAAAAACCCCACGATTCTTCTAGCTACAAACTAGGCTTCTCACATTTTCTGAAATAGCCAAACACTTTTCTTTATCTTTTTCCTTGTTAAAAAAAAAAATAAACTTTTGAAGCTAAAACTCCAATGCCTATGAGATTTTCTAAGATCTCAAGACAGAATCCAGCAGCAGATACAAAATGTGGTATAACCTGGGCTAAAAATAGGAAGAGTGGGCCATTTGTGAATAGGGGTAAAGAGAACAAAGCCATATCAGAAAGCAAACCCTGTCTAGAAACCAGCCTCATGCACATGCCACCGCTAGCCGGGAACAGACAGACCCCAGCCCCTTCCTGTGTTCAGGCTGACGAACAAGAAGTACCAACCCTCTCACCCCCTAATCCCCATCATAAGTGATCAGTTTATCTGGAGAAATACAGGCTGTGATGATCGCCATGGAGGTGAAATGCAACTGGATTCCTGTGGTGCTTTGGTGCTTCACTAACATCACAGGTCTATGGCAGTGGTCTGATCATAGGTTCAGAGGATAGCGGTACACAGTGTGGCATCTAGGGGGGATCTCCTTCTAAGGGTTGCAGCCATTGTTGATTCTCTATGTTCTTGGTTTGGAAGTCCTATATCATTTTCACTGTTTTGTTGGGTTGGGTTTTATTCTCTTTTGTTTTGTTTCATTATGTCAAATTTGATGGCAGGAGCATCTATTTCAAAGATAGCAAGATATATTATGGTAGAAATTTTGGATTTACTATTGGCTTGCTTCGAAGTCCTTTATGGCATTCATTGTTTTGTTTTTATTGTTTCTATTCTATTGTTTGACTTTCACTATATCTGAAGTTATCAACAGCTATTTTGAAGACATCAAAAGGCATTATGGCAACTATTGTTGATTTTGTCATGTTTTGAAGTCCTGTACCTGTTACAGTGGTTTGTTTTGATTGGTTTTATTCTGTTTTATCCTCTTTTTAAAAAATGATAGGAAGAGTGCTATAACAAGGAGCATGTTGTGGAACTTGGAATTGTTGTTATATCCTATTGTTTACCATTTGTGGCAATGTTATCAATGGTTGTTAATTAGAAGAGATGACCCACAGAGAATGGAAAGAGAATGGGAATATACCATTCAAATGAAGTTCTGGGGACAAACTTTTTGTAAATGATAGGTCTTAGTCAATTTAGGTATTTAAAAAAGTTGAACAGAGCATGTGACTTAAATAATAGACATTTATCTCTCAAAAGCCTGGAAGCCGAGAAATACAAGACAAACATATCAGCAGCTTTTGTGTGTGATGAGCACCTACTTTCGGAAGACTTAGGGTCTTCCAAATTTTCTCAGTCTTTTGTACTCACATGACTCCTTCTCAGTGCTTAGATATGGAGGAAGGTTTCATGTTTTTTGTCTTTTACAAAGGATAGTGACTCTTACAAAGATACTGCCTTCTAATATCACCTTACAATACTTATCTCCCAAAGGCTCTAACTTCAAATACATCACAATGGGGATTAGAACTTTAACACATGAATTTTGGGGGAATAAAAAATTAAGCCCATAACATACAGCATGACAAATATTCAGTGTTTAGTTAGAAGATACTCTGAGTTTCCTTACCAAAACCTATGGTCATGAGGGAGAACATTTATAGCCTTCAGTAAGTGACAATGTGACAAATATTTATTTTTAAATCCTCTAAAATTTATCAAATTTTTCTTTGATAAATCTGATCCATCTGTTATGAATAATAAAAGTTAAGAACTATGTAAGTATCATATCGGAACTGAGAAGAAGAAAGTCTCCATAGATTTATTACTGAGGTTCAATTAATATGGGATTCAGCAGAATAAAAATGACCTACCTTTCTATTTGTTCCTATTGTACTTATATTAAAGAAACATTACTTTTCCTATTAATGCCATTTTTTTGGCTTGCGACATAAACAATCTATTTTCTAACTCAGCAGCCCTATTGATTTTTGCACAGTTGCCATATTGTAAAACACTGTACTGAATATATTTTTAATGGAAAAGTTTTCAATTTATTTTTGTGTGTACACATGTTGTAAACATTGATGGCTTTTTAAATTTCTCTATGATATATTACTTCCTTTTGTTTCCTTCTGAGTGAAGAATAGCTTTTAAGAATAATCTTAAATAATAATAAAATCATATCCTACCAAGGCTGCTAATATTAATATAATTTTCAATAAATATTATTGTAAGTAAATTTACTTTAGAAAAGAGATTTCCTACATTAATTTTATTTCAAATGTTTTGAATAAGAATTTGTATGGTACTTTTCTCAATATTAGCCTGTTTGTAGATAAAGTGATTTTATTGAACTTACTGATATAGTAAATTGTATAAGTAATTTCCTCACATGGAATGCCTTTAGACTTGAGCAAATATTGTACTAATAATTAAGCCATGATTCTTTTTCAAATTATTTGGAGATTGCATATCTTTTTTAATATTATGATTTATGTAGCTTCTTATCTCTTTGACCTAGAAGAGTTTGTGAAACTCCAATTAATTTTTTTCTGTGAGAAAAATAAGTAATTCATTGATGATAATAAACATTTTTATAATTTTCCAATGCTTTTGATTCATTGACTTCTGTGTGTAGTATATAAAACTATGTAGAAAATCATTTATTTTGTTGGTGTTTTTAATTTTAGCACAAAGTAACCACAGGTGACATTTTGCACATTTATCATGTTTGTAATGATTTTTATTCTCTGTAACAGAGATTCCTCTGTTTTTTTTCCCCCATAGGCTTAACTTGCTTATAGGTGCTAACTCTGGGATCCATGTTGCCTACTAGAGTGTTCATGTCTCAGTGCAAATAAAGCAGTTGAGAAATGAATAGAATCCTTCAAAGAAGGCAACACATCATTTACATACCTAAGTCACTGTCATCATTTTTGCCATATTAGTTTCCTAATGCTACTATAATAAATTAATATAAATTTAGAAGCTCAAACAGATGGCAGGAATTTTTCTTACACTTCTGTAGATCTGCAGTTTGAAATGGTTTCATTGGGCTAATATCAGGCTGCCATTGTTGTCCCATTCCTTTCTGGAGAATCTATAGAGCACTTGTTTCTTTGAGTTTTTCTAGATGTAGAGACCAACTTCACTGCATGGCCCATGGCCTCTCTCTCCATCTGCAAAGTCATCCTTAGTGGGCCATGTTCTTCCTGCAGGGAATACTTTAGGTTTTTCCTTCTGCTTCAATTTTCTATTTTCAGGGTCCTTTTCTGATTAGGGCAGGTCCGCCTAAAGAGGCCAGCTAAATCAACGTCTTCAAGCTAGACACACTGTCAAAGCCTCTCGGGTTTGGAAAGTAATATATTCACAAGATTCAGGTGGAAGGACATGAATACTCTTGGCAGACCATTATCTTGCCCTCCCACATCTGTTTTCTTTGACAGTTATGCTTTCAGGGTTAGATTAAATAGCATATCTTTTACAAATAAGTTAATGTGCATAAATCTAGCTCTGATTTGTGATTTATTTTCTTTAATCTTTGTGAAATTTCTTTTAGTTGGTTTCTAGGCATGGTCCAAACAGTTGTTTAGCTTTCCATGGCTGGCCAAGAATCTATCTACATAAATTAGTCTATTTGGACACATTTTGTATTAAATTATAAATATTCCCTATGTTCTTACACAGATTGTGTTGACAGAATTTGTTTGCCTGACTTGACCATCAGTTTAATCAAACTAATTACTTTATTAGCACAATAAATAGTCTTATAGTTGTAAAATATTTAACAATGCAATTTAACATAAAGAAAAAATGAATAGGACACCAGGTATGAGCAAGAAAGAATTTTATTATGCTTATAAAAATACATTATAAAATATGTTTGTCATTTCTTCTTTTAAAATTTCGTTTATTAGTTTACCAAAAACTAATTTGAAAGAAAGCTAAATTATTGTTACAACTTTGAAGTCATGTAAATTAAGTAAAACATACTCATGAATATAATTTGCTGGAATTCTTACTAAAATCATAAAATGTTCTTTTGCAAATTCAAAATTATTCACTAATCAATGATTGTTTCTCATTGGCAAGGCATTTCCTAATGATTTTACTCTCATTATTTACCAAAAATGGTATCAACCATTTACTATAGCTTTTAATCAAGCTTTAAGAATTCTGTCATCATTATGGTATGATGCAAATTTTTAGTGTTAGATGTTTTTATGTACAGAAAGATTCTTATTGTTTTAGTGCTTAAATATGTGTGTATACAGATAAATGCACTCTATATGATGCTACATAGATGATAGACATTGATGGATATTGATGTGTTACTGTACACAATTTAAGCTTATATTCTGTGAATCATACCTGAGATAATTAATGATAACTAGCCTCACTTACAAGATACCGTGTCATATTTATTTCACACAAATTCTTTCAAGAGCATTCCTAAAGTCTTTCAGATAAGTTGTTAAAAACAATTAAATTGTTTGGTGAAATACAATATAGATTAATAATGGTGAAAAATAGTTTTGTGCATTCTTCAAAAATGTAAACAGATTTACTATATGACCCCTCAATTTTTCTCTTACTAGCATTCATAAAAGAATCAATGCTTAAATAAGCACATACACACACATTCCTATCACTATTAATAGTCAATGTTGTAGTCAGGGTTGTGAGGAGAACAATTAGAGTCAGGACATGGAATTTATAATATTATTTATGATGGTCACCCAGAGTTTAACACAATGAAGTGCAGGAAATCTGTCCACAACACTAAAGACACAGAATATTCAGCCAAGGGCCTGGATCCCACAGCAGTGTCCTGCATAAGCCCATATGAAGACCTAGAGCCCATAACAGTGCCTCCCACGAGTCCATCTGGAAGTCTAGAGCCCACAAGAAGGACTCATGCCAGTCTGTTTTATGGATCCGTGCTGGGAAGCCCCAAATATCAGTGTGGAAGCTAGAAAATCTATGTCAGTGGGGTGAAGGAGCTGTGCTGATAGGTTGAGGATTCTACACTGGAGCCAAGAAGTCACACTCAAAATAAGAACCAGGGCTGCTCTGAAAAGTACCACAGCCGTCCTCAGTGACATGGAGGCCCTGAGCTTCTCTGAAGATAAGCACAGTCCAGTAAATGCCAGGAAGCCAGCATGATGAGTTTCTCCTGGAGATTAAACAGCACACATCTTCTCCTCCAGAGCCAGGAAGTGATTCTCCATGTGAGGACCAGAGCTCCCCCAATGAACCACAGCTACTCTCACCAACAAGGTCCTGAGCTCCTCTGATGACAATGGTTGAACTCAAGCTGGGGAAGCTAGTCATGACAGCTCCTCCAGGAGAACAATGGCTCTAACAGCAACACTTAGCGAAACCCACAACACCTCACTTCTTCTCCACATCTCTTTTTATGCTGGCAACTTTCATCAGGTGGACCATCTATGCTCAGCACCATGCTGATTTAATTCAACTGGCATTAATTTGACCACCAGTTTTAAATCCATAAGAGTCAACAAGCAGAAACAGCTCAAAAGCTCACAAAGGGATGAATGCAGAAACAAATTAACACGTTCCAATAACTACAGATACACATGAAAAATATAATGAATATTATAATGTGGATGAATCACCGAAATGTCATGCTTACTACAACAAGGCAGAGGTAACATATTACATAGGCAATGATTCAATGTGTATAAAATATATAGAACAGATAAAAACACAGAGATAGAGCACAAATTGGTGGCTCCCAGGGCTCAGTGTAGCAGGAACTGGAGAGAGACTTGTGAACTCTTTCAATACCACTGAATTTTTCAGGACAAAACATTTAATTCTATGGTCTGTCAATTTTATCTCAATACATTAGTTTTTAAAAGTTCTGTGGTACAAGAACTATCACTTCCCTTGGAAAACTAAGACATCTATACTGTTAGGCTCCTAGTAGCCTATCCCTGTTCAAGTTGCATCACTGTATTCTAGCCTCTCCTCTCTGGGTATTGATTAGTAGATGTGAACTTAAACTTTTAGAGTGGTGGAAATGTTCTGGAACTAGCAATAAGTGATGAATGTACATCATGAATACTTTAAAGGCCACTTATTGCCAACTTTATCTGAAGATATGTTGATATGGATATTTTCTGTTTGGGGAGTCCAAGCACAAATGAGGAGTGTGTAAGAAGCTTCCAGAATTTGGATATTTATTTCTAATTCCAGGGAAAGACAATTAAGTCATGCAGTAATCATATATTTCTATATTCTGTGAGTACAAAACATGAGAAACATTTTTTAAGTAAAAAAATAAAGATAGAACTCTTTTCTTTCACTACAAATAGGAAGCCCCTCTGAGGTAATATGAGACATTTTCTGACTGAAAACAATAGGAAATTGAAAGAAAAATGTAGTAATCTAAACCATATGTAGAATGTTAAAAATCTAAGATTTGCATATCATTGTCGACTTCCTGGGGTTAGGCTGTTAGAAATGTAGAACAATTATCCAGATGATCTTGAAATCATTATATTTACAAGTGTAGGGTTTTTTTTTCCTTATTCTTGCAGTGGGAACTCAAAGACCAGAGAATGTGCTTGAGAGGTAGTATCATTCCTAAAGAAATCATTAGAAAGCACATTTTAAAACCAGTAGCCTTTTCTATGTATTCTTTACCCCTTCATACAACTGGATAGCAAGACCATATTCCTGTAAGACATATGATCTCAGTGCAGCGCTTTGATTAGTGTCCTGACTAATGACTATAGGCCTTACACTAATAGCTCAATGACTACTGGTGAGTAGTTATGTAATAGGTTATTAACATTGTCACAAATTCTTCCCTTTGCATTCTTTGCATATCTACAACGAATCACACCACATTTCTTATAGAGTGAAAATTCTCTCTCTACTCTTTGAATGTGAGCTGTCCTGTGTGTGAGATTTGATATCATCAATAGAACATTAGCAAACAGCAAATAAACAGTGGCTTGGAAAGAAATTGAAGACTGGAGTTCTTCTATTGCCGTTCTTAGGCATGTGGGCATCCCCAACTCAGGTGCTTAATGAAGAGAGACCACATAAAGAAAGGTCCACTCATCCAGCTCTTTCAGATATAAACTCCCAGCCCCAGCTAATTCACCAGCTCACTGAAGTTGCATAAAAAAGCTTACCTGAGAGTAACCCAGGGTGTCCCAGGTGCAACAAATAATACTACTGAATGTATCTCAAATGGCTAGCCCACAAGTCATGAGATGAATAAATAATCATCTTAGGAAACTAAAATTTGGATTGTTTTCTTATGCATCAAGACTTAACTAATGAATCTGCTCATCTTTTCATTCTCCAATTGATTTACCATTGTGTCTTAATTCTCTCTAATACAAATACATAGTGTCATCTTACATTTGTTAAGAAATGTATGTACACAGGGCATTCTGACAAAAGCTGTAGAGATTTCACAAGAGATTTTTTATGGTTATTTTTATGACTGACTGTGAGACCCCAGAATACATTATTTTGTTAAATTAACTACCAACTTGGAGATAGGGCTCTAAAGGAGGCTATTGAGGTTGGACTGCTAATCTATTGTGACCAGTGTCCTGATTAGAAGCCCCCAGCGGTAGTGACCATGCACAGTAAAGGCCATGTGAGAACATAGTGAGGAAGCAGTCATCTACATTTCTTGGAGAAGCTTTCTGGAAAGCCCAACCAGCCAAACCTGATTTTAGAATCCCAGTCCCTGTGATTGTGAGAAAGTATGTTTGCCTTGTTTAAGCTACCCAGACTGTGGTATTTTGTTATGACAAGATTTGCTAATTAATATAGCTTTTATTACTGTTTCTTTTTCAAATGAGACAACTAAGTCTTTATTTTATTTATTTTTTTTTATTTAAAAGAGAATACAACAAAAGGGGGCAGTACAGAGCAGATCAGAAGAGGACGACATAGGCAACACAGTACTTTACATTAAGTTAACTGAACATCAACAGTATCTAACACCACATCTCTTACTCTGCTATAGTTGAGCATAGTTTCAATTACAATAATATCAAACATAACACAATAGTATAAAGCCATGCATAGAGTGAAAGAATTCCAGGGCTTTCTGAACCGAATAACAGAAAATGATCAATGGGTATTATAATATCTCATTTTTGATAAAAAAGAAAAAAATTTGT
>PVJX010039614.1:0-15663 GCA_004027295.1 Dolichotis patagonum
AAAAAAACTTACCAACAAAGAAAAGCCCAGGTCTTGATGGATTCACCGCTGAATTCTACAAGAAATTTAGAGAAGATTTGATGCCAATACTCCTTAAACTCTTCAATGAAATTGAAAAGAAAGCAATCCTCCCTAAATCATTCCTGGAGGCAAGCATTACTCTCATACCAAAACCAGAGAAAGATCCAAACCAGAAAGGAGAACTATAGGCCAATCTCACTAATGAACATTGATGCAAAGATTCTCAATAAAATACTGGCAAATAGAATGCAGCAAATCATCAAGAAGATTGTACATCATGACCAAGTGGGGTTCATTCCAGGAATGCAGGGATGGTTTGACATATGCAAATCAATAAATATGATACACCATATCAACAGAGCCAAAAACAAAAACCACATGGTCATCTCAATAGATGCAGGAAAAGCTCTCGATAAAGTCCAACACATGTTCATGATAAAAACCCTTCAGAAACTCAGAATACACAGTGTCTACCTCAACCTTATAAAGGCCATCTATGACAAACCAACAGCCAATATTATACTAAATGGACAAAAACTGAAAGTTTTCACTTTAAAATCAGGAACAAGACAAGGATGTCCACTATTACCACTCCTTTTCAATATAGTTCTGGAAACACTAGCCAGGGTAATCAGACAAGAGAGGGAAACAAAAGGAATAAAGATAGGAAAGGAAGAAGTTAAATTATCACTATTTGCAGGTGACATGATACTCTATATAGAAGACCCAAAAAACTCCATTAAAAGACTGCTAGAGGTAATAAACAAATTCAGCAGTGTAGTTGGCTACAAAGTCAGTGCTCAAAAATCAATACCAATCCTGTACACAAAGAAGAAACTCACCGAGAGAGAAATAATGGAAATATCGCCCTTCACAATAACATCTAAAAAAATGAAATACTTAGGAATCAACCTAGCTAAGAATGACCTTTCTGGAAAATTGCAACAAAACCATTTACTCCTGAGACCTAAGGAAATGAACCCCGGTGAAACTTCCCCAAAACACAGAGGAACCTCAGAAATTAACCGTGTTGTTTGAAAGAACATTGATATGTCTACTCAAGGAACACTGAGTATCAAGGAACAAACCAGTTACAAATGGCTCCGATACACAGGAGTCATTCTATGTGCGCAGGCAGCAGCATATTAGAAATCTAAGGAGCCACAGAGACAGGAAGTAAAGCCATACTTCCCATGTCCCCGATGCCCTGTGGGTCATCCTAACTTCTCTCAGCACTAGCAGCTTAGCTCCTAGGAACCGTCCTCTCTTTGTTTACCACGATCTTGGTTCTGAACGAGACACGAAGGAGGTAAGCTTATTTTCATGAGAGTTAAAGGGACAAGTCAGAAGACCAGAGGAGCGTTTGAGTGAGAAACCCCTAAGGAACAGGAACAGAGGGCTGTGGGCAAACCGAGCAGAATAGAATGCAGAAAGAAAGAGGAGTACAGGAAGGAGCAAGGAAGCTGATGTGATGTTTCGGGTTATTGGTTGGGTGTTCTCACGTCTAGATGGGAAAAGAGACTCGTGTATAAGGATGCTTCTGCATGAATGAGCACGGCACTGTGCATCAAGGTGACACGTTGAAAACCGCAGTTTTAGACCTCAGAAAACACTCATAGCCAAGCCCGTCAAACTCTGGAATAGAGTACGCGCCTCCCACCGGGATTCACATGAGCCAGACAAGTCAGGCGAGCCGGTGGAAAAGGTCCATCTGAAGGTTTTTTAAATTAGGATTCAAAAGAATCCTGAGAAAGAATTCATCCTGCAGAAATAGAGCCATAAATGCTTGATGGGTCCTCTGATAATGGAAAGAGAGAGACCATTTGGGGGGCAGCATGATCTGACTGTAAATCTGACTCACATCCCAGCATCCTTCCACCCAACTCGTATTGCTTCGTTTTTTTAAGGGATCGTGCATTTCTTTTCCATTAAAAATAATAATACAATTTCCTTAGAGAAAGAGGGCTTGTGGCGGTAGTAGAGTACAGAGGGGAAGGACAAAGCCTTTGTAAAGTTTGTCTTGGGATCCAGACCCCTGCCCTTGTCAGGCCACTGTCCTGTGCTCTTTGGAGCCCCGCAGTCACACTTGGAAGTGCACGCTCTCTTCTCCACACTCCGCTCTCTGAGCAGATCCTCCACGCAGGAGGCAGCAGATGGCTGTTCCGTTACGGCGGCAATGCTGCCGTCTGCCTGTCTCCACAGCAGTTCGCGAGCCTGGTGTTTTTGCCATATTTGTGCTCAGTTTATGGCAAATCACAACTCACGTGAAGCAAAACACCAAGATGGCCACGTAGCCTGCACAACCTGCCTGGCTCGTATCACGACCTCAGACAAGACCCCGCCCTGGGACCTCACATAGCAGCTAGTGACCAAGACGAAAGGGCATCCTGGCTACCATGGGGCTCTACGCAGCCGTAGGTTGTGGATACAGAGCCAAGAAGCTGCACAGTGGGATCTGGGGAAAGTCTAAGACCCAGGACAAGGCAGAGGCAAGCGGGACACTCCGATGACAGTGATCCAGCAGCCAGCGATCGGGAAGGAGGAAGACATCCAGCACAAGGAGAGTGGTCTAGAGCTCAGAAAACTTCCTGTAAAAGGCCAAATAGGAAATGTTACAGGCACTGCGGCTGTGATGTCTTTGTTGTAATAATACAACGATGATTTGCAAGGCTAAGGTCCCAATAAAACTTTATTTAGAAACACTGAAATTCAAATTTCATATAATTTGCATGAATTATTTTTCTAAAATTTTCAACCACTTTAAAAAAATGTAAAAACCATGGGAGAAACACAGAGTAAAAATAAAGGACAAAATAAAAGATAGAAAATAGGCCGGGGATTTAGCTCCAGCGGTTCAAGCGCTTACCAGGTAAGCATGAGGTCGTGAGTTCAAACCTGGGTACTAAAAAATAAATAAATAAAAGATAAAAGAAGTAGGGAGCTAGAACATTCTCAAAAGGGAACCGGATCACAAAGTGGAGGAAGAAGGCTGAGGATTTAGCTCAGCAGTGTAAGTGCCTGCCTGGCAAGCACAAGGTTGTGAGTTCGATCCCCAGCACCAAAAATAAAAATTTAAAAAATTTAAAAATTAAAAACTCAATGGATAAGAAGTGGAGGAGGGAGAGACAAAAAGGAACTGGGATGTGTTATGCATGTGAACCAACCCCATTCAAGGAATATGAACATTATGTATTGCAAACATGTACCAATAAATTAATAAAAATAAAATAAAATGTAAAACTCATGCTTAGCTCATGGGCTGTACAAAAACAGGCAGAGAACCAGTCTTCTTGTGAGCACATTCAGTCTAGAACACCCTCCAACAGAAATATAATGCAAACCACAGATGTAAACGATATAAAATTTTGAATTTTCTAGTAGCCACATTTTTTAAATTTAAAAAACATGTCTAAAAATTTACCTTAAAATCTTCAAGTCTCAGTTTTCCATAGATGAAGCCAATGACGGTAACACACAGGACTGTTGTGTCAGTTAAATGACTCAGTCATAGGAAGTGCCTGGAACAGCGCCCAGCACATAGCAAGTCCTTAATAAATTCCAACGTTATCCTTTATCAAAAGGAAACAGGTAAAATCATCATACTGCACCAAATGCAACCAAAGTAATATCATTCCCATGTATAACCCACCTAAGAAAATTATTGGGATGTCTTACGTTCACTTTTTTCATACTGAGTCTTGGAAATCCAGTGTACGTTTTACACTTTTTATGTCAAGAGTTCAGCAGCCACAGGTAACTAACAGCACCACGCAGAGCAGCAGAAATCCAGGCAAATCCAAGCATCAAAGCCCAGGGTTTAAGCAATCCCAGTGCCCAGGTGCCCTCCGTGACTTCAGTTCCCAGAGAAGATGGCATCCGCCAGCTCCCTGGGCAAAGGGCTCCGCTGCAGAACTGAAAGGTCAAACGCACCGCTCCTCCCCACCCAGCGGCAGGGCCAGGCCGGAGGCCAGGGCCCCAGTCTGGACAATCACACCTGCTAAGGGCACGGGGTGCTTCAGGCCTGCCCGGACAGGGTTGACATTTTCTCTTTAATTGACAACCTTGCTTTTTACCTCTTCAGGAGCTGAGTCATTTTTTTTTTCAAGCCAAATAGCTGGTCTTCTGGAATCCACTGAATTTCCATCATTCTGAGAGTTTTCTCAAAGAGTGCTCAGTGGGGAAAAGCTGGGGCCCAAATCAATTGCACGAGACATGTGTGTATTGTTTAATACCCTTTCGTGCAGACCCAGGAGTCAGGGGAAGGCAGGAACCTAGCATCGCTTGGTACAGCGACTTACTACACACTGGCTTAAGAATCTGCAGCTTCTCTTCCTGCCCAGGGAGGTGAGGAGTGCAGGGGCAGTGGCACCCTGTCGTTGATTCTCCTTCTTCCACGCTGTGGCTGCAGCAATGACCACAGCGGGATTTGGAAGGCAGTGTAAGGAAGGGACATGCCGGGATATTTAAAAATAAACAAGTGAAAATGAAATCTATAAATGCTAAGAGGTAGAGGAGAAAGCAAAAAGGAACCTGGTCAAGCTTCGAGCTTTCTCCTTGTAAGTCTTTGGGATCCTTGGCCTCCTAGGTTCAGGGAAGGCAGCGCCCCCTCCTGGCCACAGATGTCCTCCACCAGGTGCTGGGTGACCCCTCTGTTCTGGTGAAAGCATATTTTAGCCAACCAAGGAAGTCCCTTGTCTGCCCACATTGTCATCCCTGTACCCCTGTGAGCCTGGGGCATGGAGCACCTTTTCTCAGCAGGATGAAGGCAGTATTGCTGCATTTGGGGTCCCATTGTGTCTGATCTTCATCAAGGGACCCAAGACAAGCTCCCCTTCAAGACCAACTGGAGGATTTCTGAATATCATCACCCGTGCCACACGCAAACCCGCTACATGCCAGGACCGACTTGCATCTCAGGACAAGAGGAGACTCAACTTCAAGGGGAAATTCTAACCTGTCCAAGAAACTCCCCCCAGGGATGGTGGATATAGTTTGCCTCCCCTCTTTTGCTGAAGAGATTTGATTTTGGTTTCCCAAGTTTGGACCGTTGGTTTCAAAATACCTTCTCTAATATCCCAGGAGGCCCTCGAACTTGTCAAGTAAATAATACTCCTAAAACACACTCCACCGAGCCAACCTTCCCACACACAAATGAAGCAGGCTTTTCCCTCAAACCTGCTCTGCATTGCGTGTAGTTATACACACAGCGATCGCAATGTATTTATGATGATAAAAAGAAAAATGTGGACGTACTCGGTCTCAGAAGTAGCAGGAGGCGTTTTGTGAATCAAATCTAGGAATGCAACAACAGTCAAGCCGAATGCAGAGGACCTGCAGCAAGTTGTCACATGGCACAACGCCCCAGGCAGCACAGAACTAAGGCTGTAAACCAGGAGAAGGGCCCTGAAGTGCACGTTTGTATGCTAGGACAGGTCTGGCCACCTCAGGGGCCATGCCAGTGTCAGGTAGGGTGGCCAGGGTCAGCTGGCCCTCAAATGGCCATGCCATTGAAGGTCACAGGTTCTTTACCCCACGTGGAGCTCTGTGGAAGCTGTTTCCTTTTCAAGCCTGTTCCTCAGCGGGGCTTTGTCTCCAATCTGCCCTGGGGGGGAACCAGGGAGGAAGTCAGGGCAGGAGGACTGGGATAAATGGGCTTCCCCTGGAGCCCGCCTCCAAGGATACTAATTGGATTCTAATTGAAATCCTCCACGCAGTCCCCAAGTACGCCTGAATGAGACAGTTAATATCCGGAAGCCACACCCCAGAGAGCTGGCAGCCACCGGCTCAGTGCACGCCTCTACCAAGTGCATGATTCACCTCTTAGACCTTGATACACCTTCAGAGATGCCACGGCTGCTCCACCAAAGACGAAAAAGAGCACAGCCTCTATTTTGGGCTGCCCTACAAAGCTGGGTTTTGACCTGATAAAACTATTACAGTTCATTTAGCACCATTGCTGTGTACCATGCTAATTAGGACTCGGGGACCCTTAAAATCACGCGCTAGCGCAGGGTTTCCTCCCAAGCTTTTCTGTGATGTGGTCCAAATCCTTCTTAAATGTGTATGCAATGAATAGAGAGTCAGGAAAGGTTTGCGGAGTGGAGGGAGGTACAATAGGTAGAGCTGACTAGGAATTTTATACCACGAATTCCAAGGGTAGGGAAGTTCTTCAAATAGTCTTTCTTGCATGCATTGCACAAACACTTGCTGAGTGCCTAATACATGCAAGGAATTAATTATTCCAGAACCTGGCAATGCTATCTCTCAGAACTATATGTATTTTGCAGGAGGAAAGCCAAAGAGATGAAAAGGGAATAAATAAAATGTTTTCACCTGGCAAGTGCAATCAAAAAGCAAAATAGGGTAATAAGGTGAAGAGTAGATTGGAGACAGTGGGCCAGAGTTCAGGGGAAAAAAATCACTCTGAGGAGGTAGGTGACCTTTGAGCTCAAAGCTAAATGAAGAGAAGACCACTGGTATAGACAAATTAAGACAACAGGAGTTTGGTACATTTGAGGATCAGAAAGAAAGACAATGTGGATGAAAGAGACAAGTAAGGAACAGGTAAGACCAGAGAAGAAAAAGAGACAGGTAAGACCAGAGAGGTAAGCAGGGTCCACATGCTAGAGAAGCTTGTGGGTCACAAACAGGAATTTGAAGTAGACACATGTTGAAATCATTGCTCTACACAGAAAGTTTCATGACTCGACTTCTCAGGCTGTTCCGGCTGCCCTGTGGGGGATAGTTGGAGGGAGAGCAGAGGCTGACAGAATCAGAAAGCCCAGTTAATAAGCTGTGATTCTATCACTCAGGAGGCCGAGGCAGGAGGATTTCTGTGGGTTCAAGGGCAGCCTGAGCTGAGCTACAAAGTAAGTCCAAGGCCAGCTTGAATGGCATAGTGAGTCACTGTCTCAAAAAAAATAAATAAAGAGAAGAAGAAGTTACTATGACAATTCAGCAATAAAAAACAATGACTTCTGCTAGGGAAGAGCAGGAGAGATGGAAAAACTCGGAAACAGAGTCCTTGGACTGTACTGATGGACTGCATTTGGAATTGTATGTAAAAGGGAGGAAATTAAAATGTCCAAAAGTCTGAGCCTGGGCAATGAGCTAGGTGAGGGCTCCCTCCCCCAAGGTTCTTCTCACTCTTTGTCACATCAGTGTTTTATTTCCTCATGTTATGATTAAAACTAAAATGTGCCCCAAAATCTGTTGTATGCAGAATCTGGGTCATGGGGGAGGCCAATCCACTGAGGAGTTCATAGCTGACCTCTCTGGTCAGAGATGGGGCACAGTCCTAAGAGGCAGGTCCTGAGGGCTGGGACCTGGAAGGGTGTGTTCTTGTTCCTAACTCCTCCTCCCCAGGTCCTGCCTCAGAACCAGCCTACCATGGACTGAGATTGTGACCCAAAATAATAAACATGTTGGGTATTGTGTCCAGCAACAGGAAAGTAACTAAGACACTCCGTAACACTGATCACTCACAGAAATTCTCATGTATATATATATATTTGCACCTTTTTTATTGCCTGTGACCTCCTCCAAAAATCAAGCTGTAGGAGCGACCTCGTTGACAACTGCTGAGGAAGTGTCCTGACCTCATTTAAGGCTGGCACCTCAACTGGCTTCCTAAATCTCCCCTCTCCGGCAGCCTTCTGGAGCCCTGCTCCAGCCATCCTCCCCTTTTCCCTTCAGGTTTGATTTCTGCCTGTCTGTGGGTCCTACCCAGCAGTGTACAAACACACCGCCCCGTCACCCACCTTTACTGCAAAGCAAAAGCTCCACAACCTCCCAGACCCCACATCTCTCTCCAGCCGGTTAGCGCACTTCCGATTCCTTCCTAAGAAAACAGAGAGGCTTCTGCCCACCGTCTGGGATTTCTCCTGGCTCCTCCCAGTGGTGGCCACGCCCACTTCTCCATGGAAATTTCCTTTAACCGAGGCCATCGGTGACCACGCTGAGATGACATAGGCCTCCAGGCAGCATCTGACAGCGCTAACCACTGGCTGCAGGGCTCTGTGCCCTGACTGCCCTGGTCCTACGCTGCTTCCCCTAATGCCTTCATCTCCTCAAGCCACCATTGTGCCCCAGGTCTGTGACACAAGCCCTCTCCTCCAGGCCACAGAGAATATAGTTTAGGAAACCAGTATTCCTCAAGCACCTACTATATGACTACAAGTACTTTCTTTTTAATTGTAGTGTAATCCCCACACAAAAAAATCCATGAAATAAATATTAACCCCATTTGACTGATGTTAATACTGAGGCTTAAAGAACTGAAGTGCTGTCTCAGGGTCTAGGAGCCAATGGGTTCCAGAGGTGGTATCTGATCTCACATCTTCCTGATTTCAGATGCCCGACACTTTCCAAGGTCTCAAATTGCATTTATAATAGAAGAAATGGGTGGGGATCCATGGGAGAAGAAAATTTCCTGACGTTTCTCCACCGGTAAAATTCCCTCTCCATATTCCCTCTAGTACTCCACATTTCTCCCTGCTTTTCTAATCCTAGATTAAAAGGTTTTCCCATGCAAGAAACCTTCCCCAGACCCCCTGTCCAGCTCTGTGTCTCAGTGTCTGTCTTCTACACCATCCAGCAAAGGACAGGGGACCCTATGTACCTGGCAGGAGAGTCGCCAGGATGAAAAGATGAGTGTAGAACTGGCTGGCACTTAGTAGGTGTTCGTTATTCCTATGTTATTATCATTCTTTCCCTGGCCTGTATTACTATTTTCATTATTAGCACGGTATCCATTGCTCGCAGCTTTCTCAGATGTGGTTCTACTCGTCCTGTTTCTCCTCGACCTAACAGGCTGCGGACCCCGCCCCCACCCAAAGAAAACAATGCTGATAACGCTCATTTGTACACAAGTAACCAAATCCTGGCTGCAGCCTGCAGTCTTGTAAGCCTCATTCATAATGCAAGGGTACAATGAATTCCACCCACATCGCCGCTTTCCATTTTCCCTAGCTCATTGCTCCGAGTCACACATTATAAATTGCCTTTTATGTTATCGCTCTATTCCAGTAAACCCTTCCCCTAATCCTTTTACCCTGCCCAGAGCCCAGGCTCTCCGCTGCCTGCAGCCGCTCCCCAGAACTGAATGGGCTGCTCTGTGTAAGGCTATCGATCCCGTAAACTACTTTATTAGGGGTCATTATTATTCTGTTTCTAATCACCGCTTTAATTAAAGTTTTAGCCTCCACATTAAAAAAGGGGTATAGGACTTTCAACAGGCTGAATGGTCTGTTCTCAGCCATGAAGCATTCCTGTGAAATCAGCCAACAGACTGTCGGTTTCGAGGACTTTCCAAAGCCCATCTCCCCTGATTGTGAACAGGAAGAGGCACAATGCCTTGTGTCACCTCCTCCTCAGGAGCTCCTCACAGGAAGTGCTGGACTCAGTACCCCACATGAGGACTATCCAACTGCAGTAGTCACTTGAGGGGTCTGTCAGTTCAAAAGGGGACATTGATTGAGACTGCAGTGTCTCCTTCAAGCCCAACGCTTCTTCTAATACCCACTTCAGTGAATTCCACCCCACTTAAGGGAGTTCTCCACTCACTCGAGAACCAAAATAATACACCCAAGTAATCACTCTCTGACTCCGCGTAAATCCAAATGGAATCATTTGCAGACGCTTCTGTCCCCTGAGAGCTTCCTAATCCTCTTCTCCTCACAAGAAACTGAGTTCTTTCGTGGGAAGAATATGTCTTGGTGGATTTTGCATCTGCAACACCAAAACTAGTGCTCAGCACGGGAGTCTTCAAAGGGTCCGGAATCAGGAGGGTCAGCCCAAAGTGGAGAAGAGAATGAAATCATACGAGGACTGTCCCACTGGGCCTCTCCACATCTCCACGAGGAGGGCGAGAGTATGTTCAGAGCAGCATGGACACTAGCAGCCAAAATAGGGACACGACCCAGGGAACAGACAGACAAAGTGTGACCCGTATGGACAATAGGGTACCAAAAAGCTTAAAAAGGGAAGGAAATTCTCACCCCCGTGCAATACGGGTGAACTCTGGGGACATCATGCTAAGTGACCCAGTTGCGAAAGGACTGTGCGATTCCACTTCTTTGAGGTATCCGGAGTGATCGAGCTCCTACAGACAGAATTCGAATGGAGCACAAGGGTCAGGAGAAAGGGGAGGGGGAGTCTGTAAGTTTAATGAGTTTTTGTTTGGGAGGATGAGACATTTCTGGAGCGAGATGGTGGTGGCGTTTGCACAACTTTGTGAACATACTTAATGCCACTGAACTGTACCCAAAATGCTTAAAATGATGAATTTCAGGTTTGCACATTTTTCTGTAATTTAAAAAAAAACAATGGGATAGTCCTCTTGATTCCTTAGGGCCTGGGAGACACACTGATTTTGTGAGACCTTTGCTAAATCTTCTCCTGGGATTGCAGCAAGACTAAACCAGACCGCAGGGCAAACACAAATTGTACCCACCCTTCCACTCCATGGACTGCAAGTGCCTACTCTGTGTTAAGAACTAGAAACACAAAAGCAGACTGTGTGCAAAGGTGTGTTTTGCACCACCCCACCGGGACTCCCCATCTTCACTTCATTCCTATCTCAAGGAGTCACCCAGAGTTCTTCCAGCAAGACAGAGAAGGGAAGAGGGTGACAGAACTTATCCGGGTTCCTGTCACCCTTCGTCCCTCGGCCTGATGTCATCCTGCTCCTCACATCCCACAAGATCCCAGAACCAACTGCCCCTTACCTCCAAATGGCAGCTCCTCTCACCCCAAAAGGATCAGGATGGTCTCTAGGGACAGCCTGGGAACAAACACCTCAGGGATGTGCCTTGGGTATAAGGTGTAAGGGAGTGCAAAATAAAAGAGTCAGTGATCAAGATAAATAATAAATATTTTCATGCCACATTTCTGAAATCAAAAGGAATTTAGAGAATGCTGTAGCGAAGAAAACATCAGAATTTTGGGTACCACTTAAATTTTTGTCCCAGAGAGGTGCTTCGTGGCCTCACCTTAGTTCTGACCCTGCTTCTCCATTTCAGCCTCTCTGTCCTCACCGCCGGTACCCCAAACCTCCTCCCATGAGACCTGCAGCAACTTTCCCCAGCAGGTAACCTGGGGGCCCGACTCACTAGAGAGAATTGGTCTGAGTCATTCACGGCTCCTCCTCCTGGGAGCAGGGGTGGAGCTTGTGTTATGGACTGCATGTTTGGGCCCCCATTCGTGGGTTGAAAGCCCGCCCCTCAGTGAAGGTATGAGGAGGTGGGGTCTTTGAGAGATGATTATGTCCTGAGGATGAAGCCTTCACGAGTGAAGTGTCTTCACAAGAGCTTGCTTCTGCCACGCAAGACGTCAGGCACTCATAAGCCAGGGGAGGGTCCTCACCTGAGCCTGACCGTGCAGGGGCCGCGACCTGGACCTTCTCATCTGCAGCATGATTGGCATGCTCCGGCCTCCTCTCCCACTAAACTGCCGACACATGGGAGCAGGCTCTGCTCCTCCTTCACACCCGTGTCCCCAACCCCGGGCACAGCACCTCAAACGGAGCAAAGCCCCCATTGACGTTGTTCCTCTCCCTCGAATGCGCAGGGTCCCCGTGAGAACAGACAACCAAGCGCGCCCACTTTGGATTCTGGCTCTCATGTGCCACCTGTGGGGTTATGTGGCAGCATTACAGTTTCCTTCTTCTTCTTTTTTTTTTTTTAAACTCAGGCTTCTTGCAGAGGTTAAGCTGCTTTCTAATCAAATGCATTTCCCTCGCCCCCTGTTCCTCACCTTCGCAGACACTCGCCTGTAATTACCCCCTATTTTCAGCGTTGCTTTCTAAGCCTTCACATCCCCTGTGGGTAATTTTCAGCTGTTTTGTGAGCTCAAACCAATCCCCACCCGACCCCAACACCCCCTCATAGACACTCCACTGTTCACCATTTTATTTCTTTAATTGGATTTTAATTTGTCTCACTAAACCCAGATTTACTTGAGAATTCTCCATCCCATGTTGAAACTGCAAATTGAAATGACACACATCTTGCAGAAGGAAAGAGGAACAGGACGTGGGCCAAGAAAATTACAAAGAACAGAAACAGAGCTAAAAACACAATCAAAGAGACGAACTGGCGCTTCGTACAGGTACATTCTCACACTGGGAAAGTGTTCCAGAAAGCCTGCTTGGCCACTGAACAGCAAGAGGGTCCTAGGTTTGCCTTGGGTAACCACAGCAATAACCAAATCCAATTACCCTTTGAATGTTTTCATGAGGAGAAAAGCCTTCCCTTCCAAAGTAACCCTGGTCACCAGAAACTATCACCCCCACCATGGAAAGTAGACACCAGCCAGAATCCACTTGTCAAAAGGTAAGAAGTAACTGTAAAACTACTATGATAAAATCAGTATGGCATTGACCAAAAGAAGACCTGAGGACCAGTGAAACAGATTAGAAGACACAGATGCAACTAAAAACACACTCAGAACCTTACCTTTGATAAAGGGACCAAACATGATCACCAGAAGAAAGATAGTCTCTTTAATAAACAGTGCTTGGAAAACTGGCTCTCTATATGTTGAAGACTAAAACTAGACTCATGTCTATTGCCACGCACTAAAGTCAAAATGGGTCAAAGATCTAAATATTAAAACAGAAACACTGAATTCACTGGAAAAGATAGTAGGTGGAAATTTCATTGTTGTTTTATGATTTTATTTTATCTTAAAGAGGGAAAAACAAAACAAAACACAAGAAAAACAAGAAACAAAAGAGACAAACAACAATAACAAAAAAATCCAAAACAATATAGTTTTCAAAACAAGGTGGTAGGAACATAACAAAGGTTGTTATTTTGCATAGTTATTGTCAGAAGAGTTACTCAGATTACCAGATATAGACATGCAAAATTGATCTAATCCTATGAGTGTTAAATGTTTTGTACCAAGAACTAACAGAATTAGTAGTACAATCATCTTAGCTATCTTAAGTGTATATCTACAAATTTATATCTTTTTCCTTCCTTCTTTTCTCCTTTTCCCTATCGGAGTTATTTTTCCCTTTGGAGTAGTTTTTTACCCTTTCACAATATTTATTGAAGATTTTGGATTTTATTTACTCTTTAAATTTCTATACTAGGGGACAGTATGTTATTTACACATATAAGTCTGGTTTATTTCACTTATGAGTATGGTCTCCAATCATATCCATTTACCTATAAAAGCCTCAATGTGATCATTCTTTATAGCTGAGTAGTACTCCATTGTATAAAAATACCACATCTTTTTTTATCCATTCCTCAGTTGATGGACACTTAGGTTGTTTCCAAGATCTGGCTATTACAAATTGCGCTGCTATAAACATGGGTGCACATATATCGTGATGTTTTCAGTTCTTCTGGTAATATGCCCAGAAGCAGGATAGTTGGGTCAAATAGGACCTCTAATCCCAGATTTTTGAGCCTCCACACTGATTTCCACAGTGGTTGCACCAGTCTACACTTACCTGCTCTACACCCCCTAGAGCAGTAGGATCGCAAGTCGGATTCTGCGGAAAACAGATGCTGAAAAGATTGGGGTGAAAGTTATTTATTCAGCATCAGTGTCTGCAAAAGGAACAAGGAGAAATCAGAATTGGGCAAGGGAAGTAATCAAACTATCCACAAAGGCGAGGGTCAAGTACTTCCTCTTGGAGTGTCCGGGTCAACCAGAATGGCCGGGCCTTCATGTCACCTGATATGTTCACCTCTTTCAGGCACTTAATGCGGACTGTTTCAGACAAATTGTGGGCACAGGTCCTGAAGGTACTGACAGCTAGAGACAAGGTCTTCCTTAAGGGGACCGGAGGTGCTGCTCCACGGCTACCCACACAGTAGAACAGCAGACACCAGTTTTACCAGGAAAGGGGTTGGTTTTGGTATGGTTCAAGGTCAAATCAAGGTGTATCTGGGTTTAAACTCCCTGACCGCTCGTTCCTCTTGGGGAAGCCTATTATAGGACCAAAGACTATGGGAAAATAAAAATTCCCTATTGACAGTGTAGATAAGCATGGTAAAAAATACAAGACTTTCAATTTAAGAAAGCCAATTTCTTGAGTAGTACTCACCAGAGGTCTTGCTTAGACAGATCTAACCAGAAATGCATCATCAGAACCTCAGAAAAGCAGGTCCTCAGGAATGCTGCTGTTATGGTCAGTGCATGATTTCCCTGCCCAGCGGCTCGGTCAAGGCCAGATCCAAAACATAGTTGAGGATGTCCTGGAGAAAAACTGGGATCCAGGCTCCCAGAGGTCAGGGCGGTCCTGTTCATCTGCTATTGAAAAGCCGGTGACGTACTCCAGATGGCAGTGCTATGCGTCAGAGGGTCACAGCGTCTTCAAGGCTGTCTTCTGTAAATCTGTCTCCAGTTCGGATTGGAGGCCTTGCAGTCCCCTTCAGTCTGAATGTCGGGGAGCTCTTGGGGTGACCGGTTCCTAGAAGCCCTTGCACAGATGGTGAGCTCTGGTTTTGTTTTCTATAGCGAGCCAGGGCTCTCTGGAATTGTAGATCCTGGTGTGCAGAGATGGCTGGAGAAAGATGTCGGGGAAGGCGTCCAGCACCGGCAACCCTATCCTTCAGCTGTACCAAAGCCTTCTCAGAAAGGGAAAGAAAGGTGGGTCTCCGTCCAGGAACTGCTCGAGACACAAAGGAATATTGTGTAAATTCACAGAGGTGTTTCAGCCACTTGCTCAGATGCCCTTGCTCTTTGTAACACCCTCCCCACCCCCATCAACATCCATCAGAAAGGCTCTGATAGCCCTGAACCCTTCGGATCCAGAGCTGCCGTCCATACCTACCTGCATAGGTACATGCTTGAGTTGAGAGGATGCCGGCCCTTTTGTTTTGTTTTTTGTTTTGTTTTGTGTTTTAATTTTATTTTGAAGGTAGTAAAATACAACAGAACAAGACAGAACAAAGCCAATCGAGCCAATGCAGTGAAATTGGTACAGAACTTCACAGCAGGTTACCGGGATAACAGTAATAAGTACCACAGTATATCTCATTATCTTCACAATAGTTGTCCTTTCAATCAGGTATAGCAAAATTAAACCTAATACAGAACATTATAAAAACAATCAAAAGAGAATATTGAATAGAGCAAAACTATTAATCAGAACAAAGCAAAACAGTGAAAACAACATTTGCCCTCAAAGAGATGATAAAAGGAAATCCCCCATATTTGCTATATTGCATACGGTCATATCCTCCCGAGAGATGACCTCTGCCCCTAGTTGCTAGACGCTGACTGGTTCTCTTCCAGGCTCGAACCAGGGCCGCTTACCAGGAAGGGAGGTGAAATGCTTTGTTACTCAGCCGCCTAAGTTCCACCATGGATAGGAACCTTTTGGACCAAGAATTGCTCAGACCACCACCTAAATTGTGGGCACAGCAGCGCCCTCTCCTGGACATGTTGCAGTGTTACATTCCAAACCAAGCTTCCAAACTACAATCCAAAAACCAAACCCACTGAGAGATAAGTCTTCCTTTCTGCTCACGCCCGCAGTCTCTCCCTGCTTCCGCTCTTGGTGAATCAATATAGCATCCCTTTATCTTCCTCCTTATCCCCGCCCTTTGCCCAAGTCACCAAAATATCAATCAAGAGCAGGGCTGAGGTAAGCGATTTTGGAATCCTCCAAGGAGGCCT
>PVJX010039615.1:0-15654 GCA_004027295.1 Dolichotis patagonum
TGAGGCAGGAGGATCACTGCAAATTCAAGGCCAGCCTGAACTACGTAGTGAGCTGCCCCCTCTCAAAAATAAATACATAAATGAATAAAATTTTAAAAACACTAAAAAAGAAACCCTGTGGAGAGAACCCTCTGGCAGGGCGCTCCCAAAGGCAGACCTGGATTGAAGCCTCCAGCTGGGCACCCTGCCTCTGACCCCACAGTCTTGAGATCTGAGGCCCTTGGGCAACAGAGGCCGGGGATGGGACACAGCTGGGCCTCAGGTGCCATGCCACCGGGTGTTTGGGTACACAAGTTCCTGGCTGTGCTCCTAGGAATCCAGGCCAGGGCTAGGGAGAAGCGTCCCCCGCCAACGAGGACATATTCCACTGTGAGGGTGCTCACCGCCACCCTCGCCTCGGGTCCCGGACTGACGGGCTATGCAGGGAGCCACCCGGGGACCCAGTGCCTCCGCCGAGGGTACGGTGGGCGGTGCCAGGGCAGCACCGTCCGGGTAGGAGCAGGGGTTGAGTTCAGGATTGGCTGGGGCCGCCGCGCCCCCTGCCCGCCCAGGCAAACACAGCGGGTTTCTGACAGTTTCCCTCCCGCCCGGCCTCCTACCCAGGTTCCAATTTCACCACTGGGGAAAAAGGCCTCGGGGTTCCAGGAAGGGGTGAGAGGGGCCAGGAGCAGGCTGGGCCGAGCAGTAGGGAGTCAGGACCCCACAGAGCAGAGAAGCCCCTCCACGCCATGTGTGAAATGACTGTTGTTCCTCTTTGTGTTGTTTTTCTGTTTCAGGTAGTTTGTTTTTAAGACAAGGTCTCCCTGTGTAGCAGGGGTGGCCTTGAGCCCCCGAGGATCCTCTCAGAGCCAAATTAAGGACGTCGGTGAAGAAAGGGAAGAAGGCTACAGAGGTCAAAGCCTGCAAGTGAGAAAGGTTTGCATAATTGGTGAAGACGCATATAGTGGATTTGGGCGAGTAGGAAATTCAAGAGGGAAACTGACATAAAGCAAGGCTGAGGCTGGGGATACAGTTCTGTGCCTGGCAGCGGGAGGTCCTGAGTTTGATTCCCCATACCAAAAAAAAAAAAAAAAAAAAAAAAAAAAAGGCGAAAAAGCTAAAGCCAGGTGTGGAGGTGCTCATTCTTGTCTCCCAGCTACTTGGGAGGCTAAGGCAGGAAGACCTTTGAGTCTACAAGGCCAGAATGGGCTGAATATTTCACTCTTTCAAAACAGAAACAAACCAGGCATGGTGGTGCGTGGTTGTAATCCCAGCATTTGGGAGGCTGAGGCAGGAGGGTCTTTGCAAGTTTGAGACCAGCCTGGGTTACAAAGTGAGCTCAAAGTCAGCCTGAACTGCATAGTGAGACCCAGTCTCAAAAAGATTAAAAATTAAAAGAAAAAGCAGAAACAGAACCCATCTGTACAGCGCCTGCAAATCCTTTTGCTTTTTTTGGTTGCATCGCCATCTTCTTCCTCCTCTATGTCAAATGTCCTCTTGCATCTCTCCATCCAGAGCCTTGCGATGATCTTAGGGTGCCTGAGTGATCAGGACAACCACCTCACCCCAAGATTTTGATCCTCACACCTACAAAAAGGCCTCTCGCCCGGGCTGCACTGCTGGCAGGAACTTGCTGTAGTGAAAACGGAAATCAAAACAGAAACCCAAATTTACAGAAAGAAGGTTTAGCACAGTGTATGCCCCTGGCGTAGCTGACCATCCTCTCCTCCTGGAGGCCTCAGTCTTGAAGGCTGTCTCAAAGGCCAGGTAGATCTAGGGCTGGTGACACTTGTTTTCCCAACTTTAGATAGTCACCTCCAAAGTGACCACCAGGCCAGCTGCAGAGCTGAGAAAGGCACCACCCAGGGTTCACCAAACGAAGGCCAGACTTTGTCTGCTTTGCTACCCGCTGGGTATTTGTAGACCCAAGACAAGTCATAGGTTATTGGAAAAAACCTTTTTTTTTTTGAGCCAGGCTGGCCTTGAACTCTGTATCCCAAACTTCCCTTGAACTTGTGGCAGTCCTCCTGCCTCAGCCTCCAAAGCAGGGATCACTGGCCTGCACCCCCACTCTAGACAGAAAAACCACCCTAAGTTCCTAATTGCCTCAGAGAAAAAACAGACCGGGCTTTGGAGGAGCAACAGGTGAGCGGCCCAGAAGCTTGTTGATCTTTGTCCCTAACAGGCTCTCTGGTTCCGTCATCACAGTGTCGTCTCGGTGGCCAGGTATGGCGGCTTCCACAGGGGTAAGTCATGGATAGCCCCTTCCAGCCAACCCTGGGAGCTCTGGGCAAAGAGAAGTTGTGTAAATCCTGGGACTGGTTAAGACCAACTAGAAAGTAAATCTGAAGGGTAAAAAAGGAAAAAAGAACGGAACCAGGTGTAATCTTACCTTGTGGGGGAGGCTGAGGCAGGAGGATTGAAAGTTTGAGCCCAACCTGGACTGTTTCCCAGTGTTGCCTTCTCTCGTTGTAGAATCTAGAAAAAAGAGATGGACGTGACAGTGGACAGGACGCTGTTAGGAGAGGAAGGCAGGGCTAAGAGGGGGTGGATGTGACTGAGCAGATTGTATGCATGTGGGAAGGGAGAGCCATTGCTCTGTGGAATTCACATCACTGAGAGACACCCACGAAAGCCTTCCTTCCCAGCCCTCCTCCCACTGGAGCCCGGCCCTGTCTGGCTTAGCACCTCCTTCTCTCCTTGACTCTGAGTTCCTTTCTGGCTGCTTTGGTCAGGACAGGCTAAGAGCTGCAGCAGCTAAGGACACTCGGGCTGCTTAGGGCAAAGGCTTATCTCTCGCTCACCCTAAGTGTCAGTCTAGGGCCTGTCCAGGCTTCCGTTAGGCTCCATCTGCACTTGGTAATGTGACCTGAAGCTCTCTTTTTGCTTTCTCTCCTATCCCCGCCCTCCTCCCTTGTTTCATTTGAACATTTTCTTCCTATCTCACAATACTTATTATACATTTTGGTCCTTATTTACCCTTTCATTTTCTCACACCACAGAAACGGTGCTGACCTGCAACTCTTGAAAAGCTTCTGCCTTTGAGAGGGTATAGTAGTAGCACAGTGCACACCTGTGACCCCAACACTCTGGGAGGCTGAGGCAGGAGGATTGCAGGTCAAAGCCCGGCCTGGCAATTTTCTTTTATGTTTGTCTTTCTGAGACAGGGTCTAGCTATGCAGTTCAGGCTGGCCTTGAGCTCACTTTGTAGCTCAGGCTGGTCTCAAACTCGAAACAATTCTGTCTCAGCCTCCCTAGTGCTGGGATTATAGGTGTGCACCACCATGTCCGGCTTTTCAGTCTGGCCAATTGAGCAAGATCCAGTCTCAACACTTTAAAAATAAAATAGAAACACCTGGGAACATAGTTCAGTGCAAAGACCATGGAGGGGGGTCAATCCCCAGTACCTCAAGGCAAAAAGTAAGAATAAAAAGCCGGGCACAGTGGTGCACAACTGTAAAGCAGTAGGAGAATCACAAGTTGAAGCCCAGCCTGTGCAATTTAGGAGCTCAGCAACATCCTGTCCCGAATGGAAAGATACAGAAGGATGGGGATGCAGCTCAGCGTGAAGACCCCAGGTTCAATTCCCAGCGCCGCCAAAAGGGAAGTGGAAGGCGCTGGCTTTGCAGGGAGCAGGAGAGCATTTGCCTAGTGCGGCTCAGCTCCTAACACCACAAACAAATAAGCAACAGGCAAAGCAGTGGAGCCACTCCTGCTAAAGGTTCCGATCACCAAGCAGAGACTAAGTCACCCTCTGGCCTCCGGAGAAATCAGGAGAAAGAGGAAAAGCCCAATTTCCCAAGCAGGCGGTTTCCTGTCTTACACTGCCAGCCTGTAATCCCTCGGCAGCAGTCACTTACCTACCCCTGCCTCCCCGACACGTCCTACAAGGAAAGTAACTTTGTGTTTTGTTTTTAAGGAAAGTAACTTTGGATCATCACTACGCCTTTTGTTTTCTGTGCTTTTGTCAGCTCTTTACTTTCTTTCTTTCTTCCTTTTTTTCATTTCTTTTTTTTTTTTTTGGTACCGGGGATCGAACTCATGACCTCGTGCTTGCCAGGCAGGCACTTAAGCCACTGAGCTAAATCCCCGGCCCTTTGTTTTTTTTTCCAGTAGAGCCTCTGTATGTAGTTTACGTAGTTCAGGCTGGTCTTGAACTCACTGACTAGAGTCCAGGCAAGCTGTTGCCTCACCTCCCAGGTGCTGGGATGACAGGTGTATGCCACTAGGCCTGACTTTTTCAGCCTTTTTCTATCTATAGAAGCAATCTCTTCTGCTTAGTCTCTATGAACACTTTTATTTTATGGAATTCAATGTTGCCTGATTCTAGAATCCCTAAATGCAGCCAGTTAAATTCCTTAGAGGTGGATGAGGTGGCCCGAGACTGTACTCCCAGCTACTCAGGAGGCTGAGGCCGGAGAACGGAAAGTTTGAGTCCAGCCAGAACAGCTTAGTGAGACCCTATATGAAAATTTAAAAATAGGCTGAAGGCCAAGGATGTAGCTCAGCAGCACAGTGCCTTCCTGGCAAGCATGAAGTCAAGAGTTCAATCCCTGGTTTCCCCCCCACTAAAGGCCGGGTGTGGTGGTGCATGCCTATAATTTCAGTATTCGGGGAGGCTGAGGCAGGAGGATTCCAAGTTCAAGCCCATTCTGGGGAACTTAGTGAGCTATTGAGACCCTATTTTAAAATAAATGAAAAGGCTGGGGATATAGATCAATGTGAAGGCCTTGGGTTCAATCTCCAGTGTCACAAAAGCAAAAGAACAAGACAATAAATAAATAAATAAATAAATAGGCCTGGCTATGTGGCTTGGAACTCCCTGGGTTCAATACTCCACAATGAAAAACAGTCCTAAGTTGTATTTCATTTTTTGACACTTTCAAACCTCGGTCGTCAACCAATAATCCTATTTATTTAAATCTAGGGTATGCAATAAATTAGTGAATCTCATCTAAACAGTTAAATTGAAAGGGCTGGGGATTTAGCTCAGTGGCATAAGCACCTGCCTGGCAAGCATGAGGTGGTGAGTTTGATCTCCAGTAAAATAAAAAATAAACAGTTAAACTTAGCAGGAAGCATTGAGTTCAGTTCCCAGCACCACATAAAATGAAATACTAAACACTGGAATGCATTACAGAACTAATCATTGTTTTGTGAAATTTTCATTTAAATTGTATGCCTTAGAACCGGGCACGCTGGCACACACCTGGAATGCCAGCACCTGGGAGACTGAGGCAGGGGAATCATCACAAGTTTGAGGCCAGCCTAGCTAGCTACACGGCAAGACCCTGTCTCACAAAACAAAAACAGAAAAAAATATGTGTGTCTGTGTGCACCCACACTGCCCCGCAAGGAACACGCATCTCACTGCGTGTCCCACGTCTCCCTCCGGTTCAGAGCCACGTGACAAACGTGGGTCTACCGGTTCTGCTGTCACCCTCCAGCCTTCTCAGCCCACCACACTGCTTCTGTGTCCCCAACTGTGCTGTCCTCCTGTCACATCTTCAGATTTCCTCTGGGGCTCCCCTGAGTGCCCCAGGCCCCAGACTAGCCCGGGTGTCCCCTCAGACTTCCCCCCAGCCCTCTGAGCCCCCCTCCAGCTCTGTCCAGTCACGTCTCAGTCACCGTCTGGGGACAGGTCTGGCCCTTCCGTTGGACTAGCTGAGGGGGCGGTCTCTGCCTGTGAGTCCTGCCTCGTGGCCCTGCTGAGAGCTGGCACACCGGGGGGCGCCAGGAACGTGGGTTGACTCAGAAGCTGGAAGGAAAGGAGGTGGCCTCGGCAGGGACCCTCAGGCACAGGGAGCTCAGGGGCCCAGGGGCCTCTGCCTCTGGCCCCGGGAACTGGAGCGCGCCCTGCTCTGTTCTTCCAGTGCACATGATTTATTTAAGAGCTGGCTTGTCTGAGCGCTCCAAAGCCTCACCTCCACCCTCTGGCCGGTGGCTTGAGCACTATTGTCTCTCAGGTTTCTGCATCTGGAGGAGCTGAGGTGTCCTACAGCCCGGCTGGCCTCCCCCTAACCCTGCATGGGGGTTGGGCAGGGAGCAATTCCCCAGGCAGCGGCCTGGCATTCACTCCAGGCCCACCTGGGGCCCCACCGGTGCCCCTGGCCTTGGTGACCTGGATAGAAAGACATCTGATGCGTCTGAGGCAGGGCAGGACAGGATCGTGGCATGGGGGAGGGGGACACCCACTTCTCAGCTGACCTCGGGGAAGGGGTCAGTCCCTAGGCACGGAAGGCCTGGCTGGAAGCTGAGAGAGAAAGCAGCCCTAAAGGGTGGGTGACCGGGACTGGGGATCTAGCTCAGTGGTGCAGTGCCTAGTGCAAGGTCCTCAGTTCAATCTGGCTACAAAAAAAAAAAAAAAGGGTGGGTGACAGCAGAACTGGAGGGGACACTGGGGAGACGGCCCTGTCCTCAGCCAGTTCTTAGTGGACACTCAGCCTATTCACAGCATCTATGTGGGTGCCACCCCCACCCAGGGCAGCTGGCCATGAAGAACCAGGACATTTTGAGTCGGGGACATTGCTGCCACCGATTGCCTGGGGCTCTAGGAGCTCTGGAGTGGGTTTTCTTCCCAGGAGCTGACTGGACCTAGGGGAAAGAATAAAAACAAATGAAAACAAAACAAAACAAAATCTGCCTGGCTTTCCAAGCCAAGAGGTGGGCCTGGGATTGGGTTTTTGTTTTTTTAACTCAGGACTGAACCCAGGGCCACACACATGCTGGGCGAGTGCTCTACCACTGAGCTCTTTATATCCTTCACTTTCATAGAGAGTCTCTAAGTCACCACAGTGCTCAGGCTGGGGTCTAACTGTCCATCCTCCTGCCTCAGCCTTCTCAAGTGAGCACTGAGAGGTGCTAGAATTTGTACTTTAACTGAGCGGCTATTAGCAGGCCCTGGCCAAAGTCAGCCGAGGTCTAGGGAAATAGTTCCAGCATTTCAGGGTAGTGAAGGCAAAAGGTGGTTGTCACCTCAGGCTCAAAAGAGACCCAGGAACATGATTTCAAGGCCTCATCACACACTGGTGGGCCCAACCCTATCTTTGTAAAGACAAGGAAACTGGACCCCACAGCTCCACAGCACTCTGGCATGTTTGTAACCCAAATATTCTGGGAGGCAGAGGCAGGAGGATCTCAAGTTTGAGCGCAGTTTAGCAATTTAGTGACCTAGTGAGACTCTGTGTCAAAATAAAAAAAGGGCTGGGGATGTAACTTAGTGCAAAAGCCCTAGGTTCAAATCCCAGTGAACACACACACACACACACATGCCCTATAGCGAGTTAATGAAGGAATTTGGGGCCAAGCTCTGGAGGCTAGATGTTTCCTACAGCCTCAGGGCTGGGGGTGGACACAAACTGCCCAGAATAGCAGAGAAGTCACTCAGTGTTTTTCCCTTTGGTTGAGATGCCAAGTGGCCCAGGGTGGCCTTGAGCTCTGGGACTCAGGGACCCTCCCACCTCAGCCTCCCGAGTGGCTAGGACTCCAGGTACGTGCCACTGCTTCCAACTGTCTCACTTCATTCTTTAAGAATCTCCAGCCTCGTTGTTGATTGACACAGCAGGACCACCAGAGGTGTGGGTGAGGCCGGGATTGAAGGGACAGGCCGAGGCCCAGCTGGGCCGCCGCTCGAGCGCCTGAAGCCTGCCATGCCTGAAGCCAGCTTGATGATGACCTCTCACCCCGCTGAGCCGGCATTCCAGACTCTGCTGACGAGCGGGACAAACTGGCACGGGACCAGGAGAAAGGGAGCCTCCCATGAGAGCGGCAGGGCACAGCCATTGAGGGGACGGAACCTCAGCGCGGCTGTTGTGTGGACTGACAAGGGGTTGCGGTGAGGTCACGGTGCCACCTTCCTCCCGGAAGACAAAAGACAAGGCCTGAGTGGGAAGGCCAAGCCCAGCAGTAGCAGGGACTTGAGGTTCCAGCGACACAGCTGAGCCGTGGGAGCGGCCTGTGCTCTCTGGCACATTTGCTACGGGGCGGAATGTACAGTCCAAGCCTCCTGGGAACGCTCTGCATCTCTTATGTCACAAGTGCAGGCCGGCACGTGGGCACGGTTTGCTGTGGTCAAAGGCTGGAAGCAGTGTCACAAAGGGTCCTGCACACAGCTGAGGCAGGAGGACTCCTGTGAGTTTGAGGCCAGCCGGGGCTACATAGTGAGCTCAAGGCCAACCTGGAATAACAAGACCCCCTCTCAAAAAAAAAAGTAAAGTAAAATAAAAAGCAAGAACAACGGGAAGAGAGTGTTTGAAGCCAGGTTGATTAATGGCAATATATATTTTACTGTAATACTTTGTTTTGGTACAGGGAATCCAACTCATGACTCTGTACTTGCCAAGCAGGTGCTGTGCCACTAACAATTTCCCTGGCCCTGTAATACTCTTTTTTTTTTTTTTTTTTGGTACCGGGGATTGAACTCAGACCTCACGCTTGCCAGGCAGGCGCTTAAGCCACTGAGCTAAATCCCCGGCCCACATTTTTTTTTTTTAAAGAAGAACTTTATTTAAACAAGACACTTGACTTAAAGGGGAAAGTATCTAGAATTATTTTTTTTAAAAGAGTAATTTACTCCTACTTAAAGACAGATTGTCCTACATGTAACAGCTACGTACAAAAAAGTTATAAAATTGTCCTTGGCTTTACAAGGATAAATGAAAAACATTAAAAAACAACAACAACGAAACAAGCAAACAAAAAAAAAAACCGAAAAACATTAAAATTCTCCAATCAAACGAGGTATGCAAGGATTTTTATGTTGTCTTTTCCGTTAAAACAGTGAGAGCAAAGGGCCGGAGATTTAGCTCAGTGGCTTAAGTGCCTGCCTGCCAGGCATGAGGTCGTGAGTTCGATCCCTGGTACCAAAAAAAAAAAAAAAACAAAAAAACAGTGAGCACAAAATAACTTAGTGGAATATAAAGAGAAGAGCTGATGAGCATGCCACCAATGGAGAAAGGGGAGTATTTTCCACAGAAGTAGTAATTCCCCGTCCCATCTCCACTTAATGTCAATCAAAACATACTGTTGGTCTTTTAGTAAAAATATATATATAACATGCTTGCACACATACGCCAGGTCCTTTATGTACAATAAAGGAACAAGGACGGAGTAAATGAAAGAGGAGGGAGAACCATGTTGTAGTAGTCAGGACGTGGTGGGACCAAGCTGCAGTTTTGGCATTGAGAATGTTCTCTCGAGCTGTCAGCACAGAATTCTGGAGTATAGTTGTCTCGGGTTCCCTTTTTAGGAGACTGCTGCTGGAACGCATCCATTGTGTCTCCATCCTCCATCCCGACTGTGCAGCTGTGTCTGTTTCACGTGGTCTGGCTGTCTGTCCCTCAGATCCGAATCTGATGGGCCTGATAGACAAACGCTGTGGTTCACAAAAGGCTTTCATCAGCTTCCTAAGCGGCGTATGCCTCTTAATCTTAAACGGCACCGCAGAACCATCCTGCCCCGCCACCTTCAAATTAACATGACCATTGTTCTCAGTCTTGACTCCTTCCTTGGGCTTTTTGTGGGCCACAGAGAGCGCCCCGGGTCTGAGTCTTTTTAGCTGCCGCTTCACAAGAGGTACCAGGTCCGCACCCAGAGAGCGAACTTGTACCGCTGAGCTAAATCCCCAGCCCTTACATTTTTAAAATGTAAATATTCACTGTATTTCTTCCTCACGCCTCTCCCACCATGGCTGATTTCATTACCAGAGTGACATCGCTGAATGCAGAATTTGGAAGAGAAAACCAAGGTCCTTTCCTTATGTGTCATTTCCACCTTGCGACGTGACTAATTCTAAGAGCACGGACAATAGTAAAACATACTAAAAGAATCGGGAAGATCCGGTCGCGGTGACACACACCTGTGAGCCCAACACTGGGAGGCTGAGGCAGGAGGATCATTGTGAGTTTGAGGCCAACCTGGGCTACACATAGAGACCCTGTCTCAAACAAAACCAACCCCCCCCAAAAAAAAAACCCCAAAAACACAAAACAGGAAAAAAGAATTAGGAAGGACGGCCAGGGGTGTAGCTCAGTGGTAGGATGCCTGCCTTGCCTATAGGTGGGAACCCTAGGTTCTATTTCCAGTACCCCAAAGGAATTTAAAAATAAAAATTAGGAATCAATAAATATTGGTTATATATTTATTATTATGATTTTTATTTGTCTTGTTTTTTAAACCAGGGATCTAAATCACGACCTTGTGCTTGCCAGGCAGGCACTTAGGCCACTGAGCTAAATCCTTGGCTTATTATTTGTCTTTTTAAGACAGGGTCTTGCTATATGCAGTTCAGGCTGTACTTGAACTCACTTTGTAGCCTAGGCTTGTCTCAAACTCATAATGATCCTCCTGCCTCAGCCTCCCAAGTGCTGAGATCACAGGCTTGGGCCACCATGCCCAGCTCTGGTTACATATTTATTACCTTTGTTTTTATTTTCTTTCTGTGTGTGTATGTGGGGGGGCAGGGGAGAAGGTCTCACTATGCAGCCCAGGTTGCCCTTAAACGTGCTGCGATCCTCCTGCCTCAGCCCTCTGAGTGCTGCTGGGATTACTGGTGTGCCAGGCTGTTTTGTTTTTGTTTTTGTTTTTGTTTCCAGTACTGTGTATTGAGCTTAGGGTCTTAGTATATGTGCTGCCAAAGCACGCACCTTACCCAGGAACTTTGCACTACACTACATCCCAGCTCTGTTTTATTTTTTATTTGGAGACAGGGTCTCATTAAGATGCTAAATTGCCCAGGCTGGGCTCCAACTTTTGATCCTCCTGCCTCAGCCTCCCAAAATGCTGGGAAACAGGAGTGCATCTCGTGATGCATTAACTTTGTTTAGATATAAATTATTTATTTTGAAGTTTGTGGAATTGAATTTTTAGTCCTAACTAAGCACTGCCTTGCGAAATTCCTAAATGTTTAGCAATTCCCTCTTGAGAACTGGCTCCAGCACACACTGAGATGAAAATGAATCCAAGAGGAGAAAGTGAAGGCCAATTTTTTGGTTTTTTTCAGGTTTTTAAACATTGAACCCAAGAGCCTCAAGCATGCTGGGCAAGTTTGTACCACTGAGCTACCCTGCAGCCCCAAAGCCTGGAAGTCTCTAGACCTCTCATTACTTAGTCCTGCCCACCCACATCTCTCCACTTTCCAGTCCTAGGGTACATCGGAGTTATTCCTACTTCAGGGCCTTTGCACTTGCTGTTCCCACACTTATCCTCCATGGTGCTATGGCTCACTCTCTTACCTCCTTCAGCACTTTGTTAAAATGTCACCTCTGATGAAGTGCATAGTGATACACACCCGTGATTCTAGCACTCAGGAGGTGGAAGCAGGAGAATTTCTGAAAGTTTGAGGCCAGGCTACATAGTGAGACCTCATCTCAATGGGCTGGGGAGTCAGCTCAGCAGCACAAGCATTTGCCGGGCAAAGATGAGGTCGGGAGTTTGATCCCTAGTACCAAAACAATGAAAAAATAAAACCTCATCTCAAAAGAACAAAAGTAAAAACCAAAACCTCAAGCCTGGCCGGGCATGGTGGTGCACACCTATAATTTCAGCATTGGAAAGGTTGAGGCAGAAGGATCTCCATGAGTTCAAGGCCAGCCCGGGCTACATAGTGAGACCCTATCTCAAAACAACAATAGCAACAAAAGAAAAACTTAAGCCTGTCTCCAGTACTCCAGCTTCCTCATTTTATATTCTGTCAGTAACACTGTTCAGGCCTCCTGAGCTACTATGTAATGTTAAAACTTACTTGTCGTTTTATTTATCTGCTGTCCATCTTTACTAGAAGGTCACTCCCAGTAGAGGATGCAACTTAGTTCCCACTGGTTTGACGGTAGCAAAGTTTCATTAAAGTCGAAAAAGAAACAGGCTCTGCAGAGCGAATTTGGGTCAAGGAAATGTAGGAAGAGAAGTAACCCTACAGCACAAGGGAGAACGCAGAGGCCAAGGTTGGTTATTGTTGCTGTTGCTGTTGTTTGGTTTACTGTGGTTTGGTTTGCTTTGGTTTGGTTGTTTGGTTTTTTTGAGACAGGATCTCACCATGTAGCCCAGGCTGGCCTCAAACTCAGTGATCCTCCTGCTTCAGCCTCCCAAGTGCTAGGATTACAGACACGGGCCACTGCATCTGGTCGTCTCAAATGGCTTTTGCTGTCTCCACCACACTCAGACAGTGCCTGGCATGTCATAGATGCTCAATATACACGTGTTGAAAAAAACATTGTAAGTTAAAAGCAACAAGGTTCAGAGTAGCATGCCCTGAGTGGCACTTTCCTGTCTGTGCTTGCACTCTTGACTTAAGACCAATCAAGAGAAATCGGTCCCCTTGCTGCTTTCCAGTGCTTTCCGGCCTACTTGTACCTACCCTAAAGGCTGGCACAGGCCCAGGCTGCTCCCGTCTGCTCTGACCACTTCAGAGCCTGCTGTGTCCTCGTGGGTGGGTCTTGGAGGCCCGGATGAAAGGGGCCAGTGGCGGCGTGAGCGTGGTCAGAGCCTCTGCCCAGGAGGGGCAGAAGAGGGGAGAAGAGGAGAGAAGCTTCTCCCCAGGGCCTCTCCTGTCCTGTAGGATCCCAAGCCGCGCCCTCAGTCACCTCGGGAGGTCCCTTACCCTGGGTGCCCTGGGCAGCAGGGCCAGGCAGGGACAAGGACGGCCCCCTACGGGCTCAGAGGGGAAGCTGTGCCCTCAGGAGGCCCCGGCCAGTCCAGCTCGCCCCGCCCCGCCCACCTCTCCTCCTCCACGTGGCAAACGTCTGCTGTCTGCCAGGGCACAGGTTGAGGAGAGGCCACATCCTCGTGGGGAGGCCAGGAAAGAAGCTGGAAACAAAGGGAGCTTTGAGATGAGTTCCCCGCTGGCTGCAAGAATAACTGAGGGAGGAGGAGGAGGAGGAGGAGGAGCCTTGGTGAAGAAGAGAGGAGGAGAAGGAGAAGCAGCTGCCTCCTAGGTGCATACCTGGGATTCTAACACTTTGGGAGGCTGAGGCAGGAAGGTTGCAACTTCGAGCCCACCCTAAGCAACTTAGTGATTTATCAAGACCCTGTCCAAGGAGGGGAAGGGCGAAAAGGCAGTGAGGCTGCATGGAAGGGAGCAAAGAGAAGCTGCTAAAGAGCTGGCTTTGGACACAATTTTGGGTGTCGTCAACCCTGAGGACTCAGTGTCCCTTCTTCCCAAAAGCCCTCCACGTTTGCAACAGCTGGTCTTCCACATCCCAGCTGTCATCCCAAGCCCTTGGGCACTGGCTGTCTGCCTGGACCTGAGCCCTATTGTAACCAAAACCCCTCCCCACCGCGCCAGTATTCTTGGGTGTTTTAGTTGCCCAGGTAACAGGTCCTGTTCTAGTTCCGGTTGCTTCTGTCTCTTAGAAACCACCAGTCACTGCGATGCACATTGTATGAGCCAATCCCCAACTGACAGGCCATTCTGCCTCTGTGCCTCCTGCTTGCTTATCTCCTGTAAGCCCCGGACCCCCAGAGGTCAGGGCCTGATATTCTGGGAATGATCCTGATCAGTGCCCGCCAGCATAAATAAATCTGCCTCCAAACCCTGGGTGTTGTTTTGCTGTTTCTGCTTGCCATGCACTGTGAGGACAGGGCCGGTCCTCACTGTGTGCCCAGCACCGCCCAGCACTGGCCTGGGCATGCAGTGGGTGCTCAGTGAAAGCTCACTCCCAGGAAGCCCTGGGAAGACTCCATTCCACCCCAGGCCCTGCGCCCCACGCGGCTCCAGGGCTTCCTGAGGTCCCCAGGCTCTTCCATCCCATCCTCCAAGGCTCCTCAGACTGGGCTTGGGGAGGAGGTGCTTGGAGGAGCCCAGGTTCCCGCTTGAGGCCTCAGGGTGGGGAATGTAGCTCAGAGTGAAAGCCTTGAGTTCAATCCCCAGCGCTGGAAAAAATGAAAAATATTAGCTCAGGGCCAGGGATTTAGCTCAGTGGCTTAAATGCCTGCCTGGCAAGCTCGAGGTTGTGAGTTTGATCCCTGGTACCAAAAAAAAAAAAAAAAAAAAATTCTTAGCTCAAATGGGTAAAAATACAGCGTTGAAATTCAGAAGATGCAAAAGGTTGATGGTAAAAGGAAGTATCTTTTTTCATAATTTCAACACCATGAATAAAAAGGATCAAGATGCAATATGTAACAATACTCCATGATAAATATGTTCATTATATACGGCAAACATATACTAACCTAAAACTTCTAAAAATAAATAAATAAGTGTGAATATAAATCACCCCTCACACTGGGTGGAAATGGCTGGGGCTTTTGTTTGTTTCTTTTCTCCAGTACTAGGGCTGGAACCCAGGGCTTCACGCTGAGCTACATCCCCAGCCACCTAATTTTGATTTTGAGACAGGACCTCACTAAGTTACCCAGGCTGATTTGGAGCCTGTCAGCTTCCTGCCTCAGCTTCCCAAGCATCTGGGACTCCATGCCTGGCAGCACAAATGATTAAACCAGGTATGTCTACTGCCCATTCAGTCCCCTGTCTGCCACCTGGCAGCAATTATTATTATCAGCTTTACTGGAAAAAATATTTCCCGAGCCCTTTCTGTGGTACCTGGCTTTGTCCTAAGCGCTCAGGTGTGGTGGCAGAGGAGAAAGGCCAGAACCCTGGTGTTTGCGGAGTGGATATTCCAGTGCAAGAGATGTGATAGACAGAGACAGGGAAGATGGCGAGTGTCTGAGGCCAAGAAGTTCCATGGAGAAAAACCAAGTATGGGAGGCAGGTAGCAGCTGGGAGTCAGTTTTCTCAATCAAATTGCAGGTTTCTGAGCTGATAAGAATTGAGTTCTAGAAGATTCTACTTTTTTTTCTAAACTGTTGTTTTTACTAGTGCACATGGGCAGTGATCTTCCTGGCTCAGCCTCCAGAGTCTTGGGATTACAGGTGTGTGTTCCCACGCCCAGCTAACGGTACCTGATGATTACATGCATCCAGGAAGGTGCGTGTATGGAACACCTGTGTTTTGTTTTTTGAGAGTCTCACTAGGTAGCTCACATTGATCTCAAATGTGTGCAACCCTCCTGCCTCAGCCTCCGTGCGGGGATAACAGGCATGAGCCACCATGCCCAGCTCATAACACATTTTAATTCTAAAAAATTCTAGAAGCAAAAAAAGAGGGGAGAAAGACTGAGATATTGTTCTTGAATAAGCAAAAGGCCCAGAGTCTCTGGGTCTCAAAGGAAGTAGACATTTTAAGAAGGAATGGATTTATTTGTTTTGTTTTGCTTTGTTTTGGTTTGATTTTGTTTTTGTGCTTTTTTTTTTATTTTTTTGAGACAAGGTCTTGCTATGCAGTTTGAGCTGGTCTTGAACTCACTTTGTAGCCCAGGCTGGTCTCTGAACTCACACAATCCTCCTGCCTCAGCCTCCCAAGTGCTGGGATTACAGGCATGTGCTACCAGGCCCAGTTGAAGGAATAGCTATAAATCAGGTAGGGTGTGGGCCCGGGATGTAGCTCAGCAACGCAAGTGCCTGCCTAGCAAGGTCCTAAGTTTGATTCCCAGTACCAAAAAATAAATTAGTGAATTAAAAAAATAAAACATAGTGGCCCTGAAGCAAGGCCAGCAGATTGCTGTAGCTGCTGGTTTCAAACAGGAGCCTAAAGAGAATTCTTTCTGTGGTCTGATGGCCATTTCAGAACTTTGGAAAAGTAACGGTCAATTTATCAGAAAGAAATAGCAGGTGAGTATGGCG
>PVJX010039616.1:0-15659 GCA_004027295.1 Dolichotis patagonum
CTTCCATGCCAAAGAGGAACTAGGAGAATTTGTGACCACCAGTCCAACCCTACAAAAAATACTGAAGGACATTTTAGAGAGAGAACAAGAATATGAGCATCTCAGGACCAGTGGCAGAGAGGCTTCAGTGATTGGGGCAGACAGTGGAGTGGAACAAAAAATAGACAACCAATGGCAGAAAAATAGAATAGCAGAAATGAGGCAGAGAAGATTGGCTGTGATCTCTAGTATAGAGGGCCTCAAAATACTAACAGAGAGAAACACAGGCAGAGTAGATCAGGAGATAGGGTCCATTTAGATGCTCTATATAGGGAGTCAGTGGGACGCAAAACAAGCAGTGCACCCCATGGGAGTGAAAGGGGAGGAATTGTCTAAAAAAGGGAGGCAGAGGATATTGTTAATTGGGTAACAAGATTTAAAATTTACATTATTCTCGCCACTCTGCTTGGATGGATTACGTGCTATTCCAGTTTGTCTACTTACACTAGACTTGAGGACTTGATCAGCTATCCCCAAAATAAGAGGACATATTATGGTAATCATCCCTAATTTTCATATCAACTTAATCTGAAGCCCTGTGTAACTTATACTGTCTTATTATGACTGATCTTATTTGAATCTGGTTTGTTAGATTGCTACTTTGTATTGACTGATTTTATTTAAATCTGTTATGATGGATAACATCAAGTCTAAGTGTATAGGCAACTACATTGCAGATGACAAGATTCACTAAGATACCCACTCGTTTGATTATTACTTGCTTTTGAAGTCTTATAATGTCTCCAATGCTTCGTTTTTATTAATGTTGTTATACACTGCTGAGACATCATGATAACCATTGTAGATCACATTGTATTGTGGTTTTATGTGACTTTTCTGCCTCATGCTTTTCTAGGAATTGTTTTGTTTTATCTTGCTTTGTTTTGTTTTTCCTGCTAATACAGAAATAATAGATATACATATAGAGACTCATGCATGTGTAGAGCTTATAAACAGCTTACAAGAACCAACTATATAAGACATGTTGAAATGAACAACTACTTTGAAGAAAAAGAGACACTACAATATCCAGTGCTGATTCCATAATGTCATGATGTGAAGTCCAGCAAAACTATCACTTTTTGTTCAAAGTGATCTTAGCTTGCTTTGCCTTGTTTAAGTTCAACACACATTAAGGTATGGACAGCTGTTTTGAAGAGAATGAGAGACACTATGACAGCCATTCTTGGTTTCCCTAATGTCTGGTCTTGAAGACCTGCAATGCCCTCCTCATCCTGCTCAGATCAATTCCATACTAGGTTGTTTCATGTGAATTCCCTGTATGTGACAATATGGACAACTATTTGGAAGAAAACAAGAGTCAATATGATAGAGAGTGAATATCTCCAATTGTCTAGTTTTTAAGTTTATGTGTCTTACATTGCTTTCTTGTGATCTGCTTTGCTCTGCTTTTTTGTGTTTAATTTTACCCTTTTGATATAATTGCATGTATATTTGCGTGGGTAAGATGGATGACCATATTGCTGTTTTTGTCAGATCGTGGAGCAGAACTGTTAACAGTCTCACTGTTTGAATGTCTACTTTACATGGTTTAGCTTTGTAATTTGACCAACTATTTCCAAGAAGTCAGTATGTAATTTGTCAAGTAATAATTTCTTAGGTTTTTTTTTTGTTTTTCTTTTCCTTTTTTCCTTGGAATATTGTATTGTTGCTACCCTTTATTCTGTTTTGTTTTTTTTCTCTTTAAATAAAATTATTTAAAAAAATAATAATAAAAACAAAAACACTAAGAAATTGCCACTTTAAAAAAAAAAGAAGGACATGGGTCTGGATATGTAAAGTTTTACCTTTGTTCTTATCTTTTATTCTCTTTTTCATAATTTTTTCAGCAATTTTGAAAACTTAGGTTTTTCAGATATAAAATTGTATTGGCTAATAATGTCTGCTGTTAGACTCTCTCCTCGTCCTTCATCTTGACTAGATCTTATCCTTCGCCAGCTCTTCTTAGATTGCTGAGCCCAATTAATTAAAAATTCTTCCATGCCAGTTTAGCAAACATTCCTTCACTACTGATGCTTAACCAAGTTGTTTGAAGTATTTTTCCTATCCACTGACTCCTTCAGCTTGCTCATTAGCTATCATCCTCAATTGTCCCTGTTGTATTGAATTGAGTTCAATCTTTCTCCACTACTGCAGTCTTGATGTTATTATCACAGTCTTACATAGTCTTCCTGATCTTTTTAACTTGTTCATTGTAATTCTTCTTTGATGGACTATAAACTTTTTTATTCTTAATTTCTTGCCTTTGTTTAAACACTAATAACAGTAGTTGTTTTTTTAAAGAGAATAAAACAAAACAAAACAAAACAAAACAAATTAAAACAGAATAAAGCAAATCAGAATAGAACAAAACAATGCGAACAATACAGGACTTCAAAACAAGACAACAGGAAATCAACAATGCCTACCATAATATCTCTCATTTTCTTTAATATAGCTGACCATGCATTTACACATAATAAAATCAAACAATACAAAAATATTAAAACCAATAAAAAAAGAAAGCATTATAGGACTTCAAAACAAGATAATAGAAAGTGGACAATGACTACTATAACATCTGTTGCTTTCTTAAAATAGCTGTCAATACTATCATATATAATAAAATAAAATAAAACAAAGCAAAACAGACTAAAACCAATAAAAATGAAAGAATGAAAGCATTACAGGATTTCAAAACAGCATGATAGGAAATCAACAATGGCTACCATAATGTCTCATTTTATTCAAAATAACTGTCTATACCATCACCCATAATAAAATCAAACAAAACAAAACAGAATAAAACCAATCAAAGCTAAAGAATGAAAGCATTATAGGACTTCAAAACAAGATAATAAGAAATCAACAATGGCTAATATAATACATCCTGTTATCTTCAAAATAGCTGCCCATACCATCAGACACAGTAAAATCTAACAAAACAAGATAGAATATAACCAAACCTAACAAAATTATGAAAACAATATAAGAATTTGAAACAAGATAATAGGAAATTAACAGTGGTTACCACTTTCCATTTTTAGGCATTTCCTTCCCTATCACTTTCATAATATCTATTGTGCTTTTTGTATTCCACTAATTCCTTCAGTTTTTTATGCTAGGGAGATAACTCAGTGTTCACTTGTATGAGACCAAACTGGTTGCATCAGTTTACCTTCAAGAGCCTCAAGATTATCCTCCTTTATAGATGGGTAGCTCACCATTGTATGAAAATACCGTATCTTTCTTATTCATTCTTCAGTTGATAGGCAAGTCACCTTGGCTTATTTCTGGTCTACTGTCACATAGAACAATCATTTTCTTTTTTCTTTTCAGTCTATGAATTTCCTTTTGAGTTAAATGTGTTTCTTGTTTATAGTGTACTGATGGATCTTGATTCTTGATTCAGTCTCCCTGTGCTTCTTTTCCTTGTGCTTCTTGTGAGTAGAGGCCATCTACATTAATGGTTACAAATGGTATGCATTGTTTCATCTCTGACATGCTATCCCCCTGCTGTTGGTCCTCCACTTTCCTCTTCATTCAATTGCTTGTCCTGTTTGGTGATCCTCCTCTGCTGCTGTTCCTGGAACCATGGTCATCTTTATCTCTCTCTAGAATATCCTTCAGCACTCTCTGTAGTGTTGGTTTGGAGGTCATGAATTCTTTCAGTTGTTCTTTTTCATGCAAGCATCATATTTTCCCATTAATTTTGAAAGATAGTTTTGCAGGGTACATTAATCTGGGTTGGAGGTTGTTTTCTTTTATGATTTGAAACACTTCATTCCAAACTCTTCTTGACTTGATGGCTTGTGTTGACAACCTACCATGATTCTGATTGGTTAGCCTGTATAGGTGATCTGTTTCTTTCCTCTAACAGCCTTTACTATTCTGTTCTTATGCAGAATTTCTGGGATCTTGATTATTATATGTCTGAGTGTGGATTTATTTTGATTATGGCTAGTTGGAGTTCCATATGCCTCATGGATTCATGTGCCAGATCCTTTCCCCATATTTGGGAAATTTTCTGGTATTACTTCTGTAAATAGCCTTTTTATTCCATTTGTGTTGACCCCTGCTTCTTCACTGATACATATTAATCTTAAATTATTTTTCTTTGCATCATCTTATAGCTGTTGAATTGTTATTTCCTGGTTCCTTGTTATTTTTAAGAGATCTTTCCTTTCATGATTACTAGCTGTGATCCTGTCTTCAAAGTCTGAAGGTCTATCTTCAGTCTTTTTCAAGTGGTTTTGCCAGCTTTTGATCAACTTTTTAATTTTCTGGATATCTCTTTGAATCTGTTTTATGCATTGTAATTGTTTTCTATATTGTTCATTCAAGGTTTCCATCATTTCCCTATGCTTCTCTTTGTAAATCTATCCTCTCAGAGATTTCAGGTGTGTAACTTCCATTTTCTACCATGACTATATCATCCAGACTTTTTCTGTGTGGGCCAGAGGTCTGAGATTGCCTTTTGGCAATCCTGGTTTGCTCCAGGGGTCCCAGGCACTTCCTATGTTGGCTGCCTCTCTGTGGGGTAGGGGAATGGGACAGACACCTTGGTTTTTCTGAACCCCCATTCCCAGGGAGGCAGCAGGAGATGGGGTAGACTTCTCCAGATCTGTGAAGCTACACTGAGGCTTCCCCAAAGGCCAGGGGTGAGTGGTGGTGGGCCTGCTTCTTCTCTTAGCCTGGGTGTCTACACCAGGACTCCCCCAATGGCAGCAAGCATACAGGGTTGTGTTTGTTTGATTCTCCCGGTGGGTGCTGGCTGCCCACAGGAAGCAAGGTTTACAATGGTGGCAATGGGCACACAGAGGTGGATCTCAGTATTAGTTAAGTAATAGCAGTTATATTCATGGCAGGAACCAGACAGAAGAATTTGGTGAAGAGTTCCAAATTGTGACAAAAGTAAGAGACCTAACAAGAGATGACAAATATACCAGGGTTATCAATGCTTGGGCAGCTCTAATGAGCTTCTTAAACTAAGGAAACAAATAAAAAAAACAGTAAAGGTGACATCACAGTGGACAGTGTCCCATAAGAGTTGTGCCTTAGGAAGAGGAATTCACCTCTTTCACAGCTAAAAGGGAAGTTGCTCAGTGACTAATGACTTTCACCTCTGTCCTCTCCTCTCTTGCTCACTTATTTTGGAAAAATTCAACCAGAACTTTCAGAGTAAAGGATGATGCAGTGTAAAGAAGTTGAGCCCTGGAATGTGGAGGAGCCGGGTGGGGAATGATTATGGAGGAGGAGAATGTGTAAGAATCTGACAGCATGTGTCATAATAGACATTGGTGGCCTGTTCTGGACTTCTGTGGAAGTTTGCCTTGTCTCTCAGTTAAATATCATGGACACTTTGGTAAGTACAATGGAGATACTTTATCATATCAAAGAAGTACTTTCTTCTTAATTTTTTTCTTATTTATTTATGTATTTATTTATGTATTTCTTTATTTTTGGTACCGAGGATTGACCTCATAACTTTGTGCTTGCCAGGCAGGTGCATATGCCACTGAGTTAAACCCCTGGCTTTTTTTTTAACTACAAGAATTATTGTTGAATCTTATCAATGTCTTTTTATTATTATGCTAATATTTTTATTTTTTCTCTTTTATTAAAAACTTTTAATATGATCAATTATAGTAATAGTGAACATACTTTAAAAAAGCTTTTTTTTTTGAGACAAGGTCTAACTATATAGTTCACACTAACCTCAAACTCACTATATATCCCAGGCTGGGATCCTGTTTCAGCCTCCTGAGTGCTGGAACTACCAGGTGTGTGCTACCACCTTGGCTCATGGGTATACTTCAAATAATCCTTGCACTACTGGGAGAAACTCCACTGGTGATGGCATCTAAGTGCTATTGGATTCTGTTTTCTGGAATTTTACTTATGATTTTTGTATGAATGTTCACATGTAAAAGAGAGATGATCTGTGTTTTCTACTGTGTTGAGTTATGCTTTACAGTTTCATGAAAGCAACATAGCTTTCCCTTTTCTTTTTGTATTCCCCTCTCCTTTGGGACTAAAGCAGGGAATGCATTTCTGTATAAGCTAGTTTGGGAACACATTGTGCTTCAACTTTGATGGGCCAGAATACAGTCTGGGTTTAATCTCCAATTTGAAACAATTACTGGCTTGAGATAAGCTTGGAGAGGAAAACAGAGTTCTTTAGGCAAAACTCTGAAAAAATTTGGTTTTATATGAAACACAAAGACAGCGAAACCTTTTAACATGGCAGTGGTACAATCAGATTTTCCATTTCAGTGATTTCATACTGACTTTCTCATCATGGGAAAATTATTTTGCTTCTTTAAATTTCAGTTTCCACATCTGTAAATTGAAAAAAAGTTACAGATCTTGAAAAAATCATTTGAATTACTGTCTATAAAATACTTATCACTGTATCTGGCACATCATAAACCTTATAGGTATAGACAATTTTTTTGAAGGCATGTACATATCCATGTAAACCATTCTGTGTTTAAGCAGATTTGTAGTGATTTATTATAAACACCAAACTGTTTTCTTGGTAAAAATTATTACTAAACACATACACACCATATATTCCCACCCAAATGTATATAGACATCACCATGAGTAAGAATGATCTCTCTACATTGTTGGTTTATGGGAGAGCTATTGGTTTCTGTACATTTATATTGCATCCATCTACTGAACTCATTGATTCCTATATTTCTTCAGCAAATTCTCTTGTTTTTCCTGGTTTTTCAGACATATTGTCTGCAAACAATCTATTTTCTTTTCATGGCTTGCTTGTGAATTTTCTTAAGCTTGAATTTGGTTGACAATAATATTTATCCTTAGGATCTAAGCTAGACTTGCATATTATGAATAGATTATTTGATAAAGATGTGACCCACAATTTAAATTCCTCTGCAGTTGAATAGGAAGATAATTGCAATGATTGCATAAGACACCATTTAGAAATTAAAAGTTGGATATTTAATCTACCAGGTGGAATAGAAAACCAGCTATTATGTGTGTGACTGAGTTTAATGTACTGTTTATATGATCTCCACAGTTCTCATGTGAAATCATGCATTTACTTCATCTTGAAATAAGGGAGGTCAGAGAAGTTTAAATACACACCTCTTCCTCTCTCACCTTACTGTTTATTTGAAATATAAAATGGGTCTTGATTTTCAGAAATACTGATTATGCCTAGCACTCAATAAGCATAATACATGCATAACCATAAAGAGAAATATATAGAGAACATCTAGTCATGTTTCTGGATGGTAGTAGGCATACAATACATTTATATATCCCCTTCTTCCCTTTTAAATGTATATGTTCAAGGTCTGTGGTTCAGTATTTTCAACTCCAAACTTTAAGTTCCTGCCAGGCCTATCAGGTCTTCATGGTATGTCTCCTGTCTCAATTTCATCCTTTTCTTCTATAATTATTCCATTACTAACTTTACTCCATCCCCACAAATCTTGATTTTCCTCAAACTTTAAACTTTTCCACTGGCCTTCTGTCTGGAGGGCTGTTTTTCCAAAGAGTTCAATGGTTCTTTCCCTGGCTTCAATCAATTCTTTGTTCTGATGGGTGCTTATTGGAGTTGATAACTTCCACACCACCATGAGTTATCACTTCCTTCTTTTTCGTGAGCTTTTATTCACTATAACAAATACCTGAAATAAGCAATTTAAATGAGGAAGCATTTATTTTAGCTTATGTCTGTAAAAGGTTCAGTCTCCAGTCAACTGAATCAATTGCTCTAGGCCTGTCGTGAGGCAGAAATATCATAGAAGTAGGGCACAGTGGAGAAAAGCTGTTTAACTCATGGCAGTAAAAAAATACAGAAAGCAAGAGTGCCAGAGGATAGGGCTTGGGACCTGTGGTTACCTGGGTAATAGACTTTTCATGGCTAATGACATGTGCAAGAGACTGAGCCAAAAATACCTGGTTATTCTTTAGGCTTCTTCCAGAACTGGCATATTTTTAACTAGGATTCACATTCCATAAGCCAAAGCAGGTCATGTGGCCATCCATGTCATTAGAATGGGAAAATATTGCTTTATCTTGTGGGAGGTATTGTTAGCTAAAAGGGCATTAGATATATAATCAATATAAGGAAGAAATAAAGAGCTGTAAACAATTTATCTTAACCTATCACAATTAAAAAATGATTACCACTTGACAGTTAAGCTAACATTTCTTTCTCCTTTCTCCTTACCTGGATGACCTCAGCAGCCAAGGAGAGCCTCAGCTTCCCCTCCTCCACTCCCAAAAGACCTCAGCAGCTGAGAGGAGACTTGGCTGACCCTTCCCCACACCCAAAAGATCTTAGCAGCCAATGGGAGCATCAACAATCACCTATAGTACCATGTTGGACTGGTCGGAGCCTTGGAGACCCCTTCCTCCCACCCAGAGGACCTCAACAGGCCAGTGACAGTGAGGAAGTCTCCCTCAAGAAGAGGACCTCAGTGAGTTGGTAGGCACCTTGGCAAACTCTCTCCCAGCCTGGAGAACTTTGGTAGGCTGAGAGCATGGCTGAGTCCTTCTTGCATCCAGAAAAACCTGGATGGGCTGGTGAGAGTACTGGCAAGGTGTAACCCCACTCAGAGGAACCCAGCTGGGCCTGTGAAACCCCAAGTGACACAGTAGGGTCCTACCTGGGAGGCATACCACAGACAAATGGGTCTGGTGGCCTGGAAGAGTCTGAAGCTGCAGCAACAATGTGAACTAAGGATTGGTTCACATCAATACTCCTGGGCTAACCAGCCTAGGAAAAATATAGGATTCACTCAACTGGCCCCACAGGAGAAATTCAGGTAATTGGCCCCTCCACTACACTTCAGGACCGAGCAACTGTGTGAATATCAGCCACATAGTAGGACCATAAATGTTAAGCAAGAGGGGAAAATGACAAAACAAAAAAGCAAAATGCATTGTCAAACCTCAGCCCATCTGGAAAAAGTGTTGGAGACATTGAAATAGAGGACATTTGAAGTCACATACCTGAAATTTCTGAAAAGATAGCGAGTGAAGTAAGGAAACAAATACGTGAGGCTATAGAGGAAATCAGATCAGACATAATCTCTCAGGTAAATAAAGATGTGACAATTGTAATGAAGAAGTCACTCAGCATAGCTAGAGAAGACATAGTTAAAAAAGTAAAGGAGCATGGAAAATGATGAAAACCTTGAATGAAAATTATAGGAAAGAAATAGAATGCAAGAAACAATTTCAAAGAGTTATTCAAAAATTTAAAAAAAACCATTGAAAACCGGCAAAGGCAACTGTGATCTCATCTTATTAAACAACAACTGGGATCTCATCTTATTAAAAAGTTTTTGCACATCAAAAGAAATTACCAAAAGAGTGAAAGAAAACCCTCATAGAATGGGAAAACATTTTGGTCAACTGTACCTCATTCAATGGACTTATATCCAGAACATATAAAGAAGTGACAAATATCAGGCCTCCCAAATTCAAAGACCCAATCAGGAATGTGCATCTCATAGCTGAATATGCACCTCATAGCTGAAGAAACACAAATGGCAAATAAATATATCAAGATGTGCTTAACATCACTGGTCATTTGAGAAGAGCAAATTCAAAAAACACTGAGATTGCACCTTACTGTGGAAATCAGTGTGGAGATGCCTCAAAAAATTAGTATTTGGTATTTTCCCAGAACAATTGAAAACATCATGCCACAGTGATGTTTGTGCACTCATGTTTATAGCAGCACAATTTATAATAGCTAAATCTTGGAAACAATTCAAATGCCCATAAATCAAGTAATGGACAAAAAAATATGGTATTACTCATCTATAAAGGGATAAACTTAGGCTTTACAGGTAAATGGATGCAACTTTAGACCATACTCACAAGTGAAATAAGTCAGACTCATATGTGTAAACATCATATTATCTTCCTAGTGTACAAAACAGAAAAAGTAGGTACAAAATGTACTATTGAAATTGTGAAATAAGGAACTATTCAAAAGGAAAGAGAAACTGTGATGGGGAAAGGCAAAAACAAAGAAGGAGAAAGGAAAAACAAACCCCAAACCCTCCGAAACATATATATATATATACCAACTTCTATTAGTTGATTGAAAAGGAAGTTTTTGTGCTTATATTGTTTGATCATTTTTTCATGCCTATATCTTGTAATCTGAGCACCTTCTTCAAATGTGACAATACATAATGTGTTAACTATTGTTACTCTCCTACTTTTTTTTTGAAATGTCGCAACTTTGTTTTTATTGTTTTTTCTCTTTAAAAGAAAAAAAGAAAAAATTATAAATATGGCAGACATGGATAATCTTTGTCATATTTTATTATTGACATCATTTTCTGTATATATTCTGGTATCTGTTTTTTTGGTATTGCTATACAATTCTTGTTTCCTTTATAATTACAACTTTTATTTTTTGGTACTGGGGATCGAACTCACGACCCCACGCTTGCCAGGCAGGTGCTTAAGCCACTGAGCTAAATCCCTGGCCTCTATAATTACAACTTTCTTTGGAAAAAGAAGCCAACTATATGTTAAGAATTGTTTTCAACTGCCAAAAATAGACAAAAGCTATTCTACCACATTTTGAAGCACTCTACTCTGAAATACAGTCATAAACAACAAAAAAGAAAACTGTAACCTAAAAGTCAATATCCCTTTTAGAAATCTGAAAACACAAATGCAGTGTCATTATAGAGTAAACTAAACTGGGGCATCCCCAGATGGATTAATCCCCAAACATGCCCATGAGGATGCCTCTGCTTCATAAACAGTTTCATCAGACTCCATGATTATCCTGTAAAGTTGAAAATTGATGATTAATCAATGTTGCCTAAGCAACATGCTTAGAATAATACATCAAGATAAGCTTCTCCACAACAAACTTGTGGGAAATTGCTGGCATATTAATATTGATTGATTGCTGAGATGCTGCTCTCCTGGGTAGAAACAGGATGCAAGATGGATGACAACAGAATGCAAAAGCAATGTTGCAGGATGAGCAGAACTGATGAGGTTACACAGAGGGAATGCATAATAAATGGTATAGAATGGCATTGCCACATGTTAAAGCATAAAGCAGAATTCTGCCACCATTAAATATGTAAGTCTTACTTTAGCATATCACTTTTTTTTGGATTATCCTGTTCTATGAAATGGGGTTACAGTCAGCCCTTTATATCTATGGCTTCTACATTCACAAACTCAGTGAAACAAATCTTTAAAATGTTTGAAAAAATTGTATATGTGGTGAACACATATAGACTTTTTTCTCAACATTAATTCCCAAGCAATATAGCATAGCAACTATTTGCAAACATTTGTATTATATCATGAATTATATGTAATCTACAAATTGTTTCAAGTATATGGGAGAATTGCAAAGGTTACACGCAAATACGATGCCATTTTACATAAGGGACTAGAGTATTTCTGGATTTTGGTATTTCTGTGGTTCCTGGAATCAATCTCCTGTGGAGACCAGCTGATGCTTTAATTCCTAAATGTCAAACTCATAAAGTTATTGATAAATGTATATAAACTGCAAGATCATAAAGTTTGAAGCATTTGGGTATGGGATGCTTTTTTGTACCAAAAATTCCAACCCAACTAAGAACTGTAAGATAGAATTAACCACCAGCTTCATGGGAGGGCATGGCCCCTTCCAGTGTTTCTGCACATTCTTGACTTTCCTAACCAGAGCACCTGCAAAATAGCAAGAGGATAAAAGGAGAAAAGGGAAAGGAAAATATTCTTCACCTTCAGACAGAGAGTGAAAAGGAGCTGACTTCACCTTTTCATCACCCTCAGTAACCAGACAAGCCATTCCACCACACAGACAGTAAGAAATAACAGAGTAAAGGCCACAAAGAAGCATTATTTCTCCCAAGAATGTTCCCCCAAGGGGCCTGAAATATTTGATAAAAAGTTCTATCTTCACATCAAAAGTCAGCTAATTAACCAATCTAAGTTTTCCAAATTTCTCACTCTTGCTATATTCCAATATAAAGCTTAGAAGCCAACTATTTGATTTCCCAGACTCTCTTGCAGCTAGGAGTGGTCATTGTACTGATCTGGTGAGCAGATCTTCTGGAGAATACTTAGTTTTTATGATTAAAAAGTGTATAGGAAATTGGCCTTGAAACAGATAAGATAGCTGGTGTATAATCACCTTGCAATCGCAGAAAAAGGATAATAAAATTACAAAGATATAAACTGTTACATTATTGAGTCCCTGAACCCACACACCATTAATTGCATCCCAGAGGAGGTATAATCTGACTGTCAAAATGAAGACACATGACTGATTCTTATCCTTTCTTTCACCTTTCATATTCAAGTTGATAGTAGATATATGTATTTTAAGAGAGATTTTCTTACAATTTTTAAAAAATGATTAGGCAAAATTTAAGTCCTACATTGCACATTTTTCATCTGACTCTCACCGAAATCATTCTGAAATAAGCAATGTTTACACAAGATTATTTAAGAGAACTGGAGACAATCATTTATCCAGATTAAAAAGGCTAAAACTACTTCCATAAATTATTCCACAAAGACTAAAGAATTCCATCACCAGAAAAAAATAAGAAACATTTATTTCAGTCATCTCTTGCTATAAAACAAACAACGCTACAATACCTTGTTATATGTGAAGGCAATACATCCTATAGCATTTTAAAATTTTAAAACAAAAAAGGATAAAAATGAATTTTAAAAAATTAACAATCCTTATTATATTGCTACTTTGAAAAGAGTTGGTCAGATTACAAGATTTAGACATGAAAAAAAGATCAAATAATCAGTTAATGAAAATACAACTTATAATGTTTTTTAAAAATTTTATTTAGAAAGAAAAAAAACCTAACCAAACAAAACAGAAAAAAGGGCAGCAACAATACAGAATTCCAAAGGAAAAAAAGAAAAGAAGAAGAAGAACAACAACAAAAAACCCCATTAAGAAATCACTAGTTGATAATTTCATACTGTCATCTTGGAAATAGTTGTTCAAGTTACAAAATTAAAGCATACAAAGTAGACATTCAAACAGTAAGACTATTAACAGTTCTGCTCAACAATCTAACAAAAACAGTAGTATGGTCATCTATCTTCCACACTTATACATACATGCAGTTATATCCTTTAGAGCACTTTCTTTTGCTCTCTCTTTTACAGTAGCAATCATGCATTTTGGGTTTTATTACTCCTACAGTTCTTATTGCTTTTGTATTTTAAAGAGAATAAAACAAAAGAGGGCAGAACAAAGCAGATCAGAACAGAACAACATAAGCAACACAACACTTTACAACAAGGCAACCGGATGTTAACAGTAGCTGTCAAAATATCTCTTTCTCTGCTATAGTTGAGCATAGTTTCAGATACAATAATATCAAACATAACACAATAGTATAAAACCGTTCAAGAGAATGAAAGAATTACAGGACATTCTGAACTGAATAACTATGTTCAATGGCTACTATAATATCTCATTTTGAATAAAAAGATTTATTAATACTATCACATATATTAAAATCCCAATAAGACACAACATGATAGAACTGATGGTAATAGCAGAGTAGAAGCATGGTAGGACTTCTAAGGAAGATGATATTAAATCAGCAATGGCTGCCATAATGTTTTGTTTTCTTCAGAACTGCTGTTCATATCATCATGCATAATAAAGTCAAACAAAACAGATTAAAACCATTCCAGCTGATGAATGAAAACAATGAAAGGCTTCAAATCAATGAAATGGGGAATCATGATTACTATAAAATCTTATATACTCTTACCAACTCTCATACTAGGGAGACTATATGGTATTTACACATGTGTGTTTAGTTTATTTCACTTATCAGTATGGTCTCAAGTCATGTCCATTTATTTATAAATATCTCGATGTGATCATTCTTTATAGCTGAGTAGTACTCCATTGTATAAAAATACCACAACTTTTTAATCCATTCCTCAGTTGATGGGCACTCAGGTTGTTTCCAAGATCTGGCTATTAGAAATTGTGCTGCTATAAACATGGGTGCACATATATCACTGTGGTATGATGTTTTCAGTTCTTCTGGGAATATGCCTAGAAGTGGAATAGCTGGGTCAAATGGGACTTTCAAACCCAGCTTTTTGAGGAATCTCCAGACTGACCTCCACAGTGGCTGCACCAGTCTACACTCCCACCAACAGTGCAGAAGAGTTCCTTTTTCCCCACAGCCTCTCCAGCACTTGTTGTTGGTAGTTTTTTCTATCCTGGCCACTCTTTCTGGGGTGAGATGGAATCTCAGTGTAGTTTTAATTTGCATTTCTCTAGTGACTAATGATGATGAACATTTTTTCATGTATTTATTTGCCATTCACATTTCTTCATCTGACAACTGTGTATTCATTTCAGATGCCCATTTTTGGATTGGGTCTTTGAATTTCGAGGGTCTGATTTTTTAAAAATTCTTTATAATTTCTAGACAGAAGTCCTTTGTCTGAGGGACAATCCACTGAGATTTTTTCCCAATTTGTGGGTTTTCTTTTCACTCTGCTGGAAATCTCTTTTGATATGCAGAAACTTTAATACAATATGGTCTCAGTTATTGATTCTGGAAAGTATTTCCCATGCAGTTTGATTCTTGTTCATGAATTCTCTACCTACCCCTATATCTTTGAGGTTTTTACCTACTTTGTCTTCCAACAGATTTAGTGTTTCTGTTTTAAGATTGAGATCTTTGATCCATTTAGATTTTAGTTTAGTACATGGTGATAGGCATGGGTTTAGTTTTAGTCTTCTGCATATGGACAGCCAATTTTTCCAGCACCATTTGTTGAAGAGACTGTCATTCTTCCAGCGAACATGTTTGGCCCCTTTATCAAAGATAAGGTGGTTGAGTGGGTTTGTGGTTGTGGTTGTATCTTCCAATCTATTCCATTGATCTTCAGGTCTGTTTTTGTTCCAGTACCATGTTGATTTTATTACTGTAGCTTTGTAGTATAATTTAAAATCAGGGATTGTGATGCCTCCTGCCTTGCCTTTGCTGATTAGAATTGCCTTTGCTATTCTAGGTCTCTTCTGGTTCCAGATGAATTTTAGGAGTGATTTCTCTACATCTATGAGGTATGTTAGTGGTATTTTGATTGGGATGGCATTGAATCTGTATAGTAATTTTGGGAGAATGCTAATTTTCACAATGTTTGTTCTTCCTATCCATGAACAGGAGATGTCTTTCCATTTTCTGAGGTCCTCTTCAATTTTCTTTTTAGGGTATTATAATTTTCCTTGTATAGCTGTTTTACATCTTTATGAGATTAATTCCTAAGTATTTCATTTTTTTGGATGCTAGTGTGAACGGTGTGACTTCTCTTACTTCTCTCTCAGCATTTTTGTTGTTAGTGTATAGGAATGCTGTTGATTTTTGAGTACTGACTTTGTATCCAGCTACATTGCTGAATTTATTTATTACATCTAGGTGTCTTTCAATGGAGTTTTGGGGGTCTTCTATGTAAAGTATCATGCCAATTGCAAAAAATGATAATTTAACTTCCTCTTTTCCTATATTTACTCCTTTTATTTCTCTCTCTTGTCTAATTGCTCTGGCTAGTATTTCCAGTACTATGTTGAA